>JASCZI010271909.1:0-33089 GCA_036250425.1 Stylosanthes scabra
TATATATATATATATATATATATATATATATATATATATATATATAACTTATATACATAGAAGCTAATTAAGTTCAAATGTCCAAAAAAAAATTAAGTTCAGAGATGTGGCTGAGAATTCTATGCTTTTATTATATCAACTTGTGCTTGCCTATATTCGCTTAAGGCGTTTGAAACCGGTGACAAAATAATCACTCTCTTCATATTCCAATAATAATATGAGTTATGAGATATATACTTATTATAAAATCGTGTGGTACATATTTTTAATTTCAATGGTTGCACGGATCAATATATATATATGCCATGCATTATTGTCGATTCTCTCGTGACGAAATTACTAGGTGTCTTAATTTATATTATTGTTTTTTAAAAAAATCCAAACAACTATAAACGTAGCATGAGATATTCAACCGATACTAACAATTTGTTCATAAATTTTTATACTCCGTGACATTTAGGATTGCTCCATTCCCAAAAACGTGTGAAATGTGGAGATATACCTAAAATGGTAAAATACCTTAGAATACTAAATAAATCAAATAATATATCTCCTCAATTCTCAAATAAAAGTAAACAGAAAAAAATAATTCTCATCAATATAAAATGAAGATACAAAATTAAAGTTTAATATAAGTTTTTTCTAATAACCAAGAATTAACCAAAAAAATAAACTTCTACTACAAGAAATTCACTTATCACTATCAAATTTATCTATCAAATCTAACAGAAAAATAATTTACCGTCTGACTATATATATCCGACAAAAAACTTGACGAAAATAATGCTACATTGGATTTGAGTAACCGCAGTGATTAGCTATCAATTTAATTTAGTTATATTTTCAAAGTATTTTATAATTAATAAAATATACTCTTATCATTCGATATTTTTTGTTAGAAAAAATATAGGAAACTAACGTTAGAGAAACGATAGGAGCTAATATCTTTTTTTTTCTCTCTCTTCTTTTACCGTTCATTATTTCTTTAATTACACTTATTGATTCTCTATTGATCTCTAACGTTGGTTTTCTAACATTAACATTAATTAATAGTGGGAGGGCAGTGCAAATATATAATTATAAGGCAAGAAATGAAAAGGATTCTTCATTGCGATGCTGCACGACCATGAAAATTGAAAACATACATATTACATAACAAATAAAATGTTCCTTTCATGCCGATGAGAATGGAACAAAACGAGCAACAGGCTTACACTTTAATGGTTTTGCCATAAACACAGTTACTCTTCCTTCCTCAGACATATCAACCTCATTATTCTCCCCATCATTAACAACCCAATCAAAGCACTGAATCAAACTCGCCAGTGTTCCTTGGATAACAAGCAACGCAAGCGAGGCGCCAGGGCAGCTTCTTCTTCCACTTCCAAATGGCAATAACTGATAGTATTGTCCCCTCACATCAATTTTACCCTTCCCAGGTTCTTCCTCTGTTTGCAAGAACCTCTCCGGGCGGTACTCGAGGGCGTTGTCCCAGTGATTCGGATCCCTTCCGATGGCCCAAGCATTGATAAGGATCTTGGAGTGCTGAGGAATGTCATAGCCTTCGAGTTGGCAGGTTCTTAAGGCTTCTCTTGCGAAGATTGGTGTTGGTGGGTGAAGCCTGAGAGTTTCTTTGACTACTGCTTGGAGATAATGAAGATTCGGTATGTCTGATTCTTTTACTAATCTGTCCTTGCCAACAACAGAATCGATTTCTTGTCTTGCTTTTTTTAATACGTGTGGGTTCCTTATCAGCTCTGCTAGTGACCATTCTAACACACTTGCTGGCCCATTTGTCCCGGCGATGAACATGTCCTGTCCAATAATAATCAAGTGGCAACCCATTATTGTACCAATGTCTAATTAATTAAATACAATCATGACTGACTGTCACAAAATATAGACCTAAACTACTCACATGAAGATAACAACCATGTACTATTTTTTTGTGTCATGCATATATATACACATCAATTTAGTGCATAAACTTTCATTCTTAAAATGATTCTTTTTATATGTCAATAAAAAATGGTTTTAGTAATTTCTATGTTTTGAATTAAAAAAATTAATTAAATAATATCTTGACACTTTTAGTTAGGTCGTCAAAATGGGCCAAACATGTCGGGCCATCACGTTTATCCGTTTAAACGGACGGGCTTTTGTCTCTGAACTCGGACCGTTTAAGATTTAGGCTTAAAGGGGCTAGCCCGTTTAACCCGGAAAAATATGGCTTAAACGGGCTAACCTGCTGGCTAAACGGGCTGCCCGTTTATTTAATTCATTTTAAATTTTTTTAAAAAAATAAATTTTTTTCCTATATTTTATCTTACTCGATCCGAAAATCCGACCCATCAACAAAAAACTTCGTTTTTTTATATGATTTTTTCCCTAAAAAATGGTATTTTTTTTGTCAAAAGTAATTTTTTTAATTAAAAATTAAATTATTTATTTATTTTTTAAAAAAATAAATAAATAATTAATTAAACGGGTCAATCCGTTTACTCGTCAGACTGGCCATAAATGGATTGAGCTAGAAAAATTCCAACCCGTATAAAATCAAATTAAACGAACTAATCTGTTTAACATGTAAGCTAAACGGGTCTGACCTAAATGGCCAGACCTATCCATTTTACGGCCCTACTTTTAGCCATAAGTCCATCCCCTTTAATTAATCTAAGCAGTACAACATCATGCTTTTTAACCATAAATTATGGCCTATTTATATATAAAAAAATCTATCTGACTAGTATTTATTTATCAATTTTAGTCGTTATTTGGGTGACATAATATTTTATCGGTTCCATTATTTATACATCCGTTTAGTAAACACCAAATTGACACCCGTATAAAATACAGTGATTGAAATATTAACTATCTTTCCTTTTTTTGTGGTCCATCTAAAATAACAATATTTTTATACGGATATAAATGCGGTGTTTGATAAAAGAATGTGTGGATAGCATTATTTATATTTTATGATTAAAAGCTTAAGAAAACAATGGATGAATAATAAGTTGCTTGCGGATCGATTTTTTTTCCCTCAAATTATCCCTCAATTCTACCGGTAGAATACTAATCTTTTAGTAATTTAAGCTCTATTTAGGAGTGCTGCAATACCTTTCGTTTTATTTTTTTGAAAAAAAAAGGTTTGGGCCTCACCTTTACGGCTTTACTAGAGAAAAGACAAGAAACAAACAAAGAAATAGTGTACTTACGAGGGCAAAGGCTTTGGCACTTTCTCTGGTGAGTTTATTATCGCCATCAGCTTGAATGAGGTTCAAGAGAATGTCAAAGAGGTCCTTCTTTCTGTCACCATAATCAGACATTGATCTTGCATCTTCATGCTCCTTCAAAACCTTCTCCATCATCACATCCAATTCATGATGCGTTTCCCAGTTCTTCTTCCCATACCCTTGAACATCAAGAGGCTTCATGAACCCAATTACATCCCCCAAATTAAACGCCCCAAGAAGCTCCCCAACCTCCCTAATCACCTTCCTCAGCCTCGCAACCTCGTCGTCGTTCTTGATGCTCTTCTTCCCCATCGTCATCCTCGAGATTATGTTGTTCGTGTGCCTTATCAGCTCCTGCCTCATCTCCATCGCCTTCCCACTCTTAGATCTTTCTAGAATGTTCCTCAGAAACGCCTCCACTTCGTCCTGGCGAATGCCGACGAAGTGTTCAAGGGTTTTCCCGCTAAGAAGCTCTGTCATGCAGAGCTTCTTAAGGAACCTCCAGTATGTCCCGTACGGAATGAAGAAGTAGTCGGCGGCGCCGTACGTCAAGCTCTCGCTGGCGATCATGATCGGACGGTTGCAAAAGGATTCCTCATTGGTCTTGAGAATCTGCTTCGCCATTTCTGCTGAGGAAGCAACCACAACGTGCTTGGAACCGATGAGAACGTGAATGAGGGGTCCATAGCGCAGTGATAGCTTGTATAAAGCTTGGTGAAGGAGTGATCGGAGATAAGGCGCGTGACCGAGAAGTGGCAATGAAATTGGGGGACCTGGTGGGAGTCTAAGACTTTGGGACTTTTTGAACAAAAAAGATTTGATTGTAATGGTGGAGATGAACCATAGAAGGAACAACACAAGGTAGCCTTGGGTATCAAGCATGGCTGAACTGATGAAGAATAATGAGGAAGAGGAATGAGGAGGAGGAGGACGACGGAATGGTTCATGCAATTGAGATCATATAAATAGAAGAATAATGTTATTCAATAATACTCTACCACACCGCTTAAGGCTGCATGCAATGAGGACCTCGTGGGCATTATTAATAATTTTATATTTGAGTTCTTTACTGCAAACTATTCTAACTTCTTTTATTTTCACCTTCCTTCATTATTATTAAAATATTATAAATTTAGTAATATTAAATGCAGTTGATGCATATTATTTTATTAAAATTTTTTTATTAATCCGAATTCAAAATTTTCAACGTACACAAAATAAAATAAAATGTATATCTATGTTGTTCAACTTCTTCATTTATTCCTGGTAACAAAATATAGGACAATTGCGCTTTCTTTTTTTTCTTATGCAAAAAATGGAAAAGTACTTTTATCTAGTAGATCTATATGACCATATGCGCAAAGTGCTCGAGTGAACATTCCCAACGTATAGAACATTGAGTTCTTCTTTATAGAGAAGATAATGATAATAATTGTTATCAACTTTTTGTTAGAGAAGATGATTAGAAGTCGATTTATGAACTAATCCAAGATAACAAATGGTAACGGGAAATAATAAAAGGGCGATATTATTAGTGTAGAAAAATAAAAAAGTAAGTTAGAAGATACTGGTTTCCAACATTTTTCTAAAATGAATGACATGATGCATGAATGAATTGGGAAAAAATATAGTATAATAATAGCTATGAGAGGAGGCGCAGTCCACATGGAGTAACATATCATATCAAATATTATCAATAGTATATATTACTATTAAATAAAGAAGCTCGCGGGTCTCGTGCGTGACAGAAGAACTATTAAAAAGAAAAATGTAAATACGCATTTCTCACTGTTAAAAATTAAAAATTAAAAATAAAAATTTGAATCAATACAATCATAACATGAAAATAAATATCTATCCATAAAAAAATAACAATAACTCATTTAAAAGCATCCAAAAAAGAGCATATAACTGGAGTAATTAAAAGGAAAGTCAACATGAAAATTAAGTAGGAAGTAGATCTAAACAATAACTCAACGTGAGAAATAAAGTGAAATTAAAAGACATAGAGAATTGAAAGTTGAAACCTAAATCTAGAGATAGGTTGAGGTTTGATAGTTAGCTTTTTCACGTGTCTCTGTATCTAGCTTAATTAATATATATAAGGTGACTTAGAAGTGTTTTTGAAATTGAAGTTACTTGAAGTTTAATAAGACCGGAGAAAGATGTTTGCCCAAAAACTAGATATTTTAATTTTTTCTTTTTAAATAACTTCAATAAACAAAGTTTTTTTAAACGAACAGGTATCACATTCTCGTTGCATACATAAAAGTCTAAAGAAGTTGTTGGAAAACTTAGGATGTGTTTGGTTTATATTTTTATTTTTTATTTTTATTTTTATTTTTATTTTTAGTGTTTTTTATTTTTTAAATTTTGTGAATAAAAAAGAAAAAATAGAAAATAGAATTTTATTATTTTTATTATTTTCTTTTTTTCTTCTTAAAATTTAAAAAATAAAAAATATTAAAAATAAAAATATAAAATAGAAACACAAACCAAATACACTCTTAGTTATTTATTTAATATTTCAAAAGAAAAATTATAATATAATTCAATTCCCTTCTTGTGCACTTTTTTACCATAGTAACATTATTTAATTTCCCTTTGTTTTTTTATCAGCCTAGGTTTTATTGCTCCATTTCCATTCGTTAATCAACTGCAGCAAAGACACCCAAAAAAAAAACAAAATCAACTAAATTGGATTCTCAAAAATGCAGTCAAATATGAAGCAAAACCTATTGGGTGTCAAAATAACAAATTTGTAAACAACACGGGCTAAGCAAGGGAAGCCTCGTGTTGCAGAACAGCAACAAGATTATTAGAAGGGGTATTCCATTCAATGTGATTTTGACGAGATAATGTAGCACTCAGCTCTTGGCCACATTATCAATTGCTATATTTGCAATCCTTTGAATAAACATCAAGTGAGCGAGCAAACCAATTCCAAGAAAACATATCTTTGGCCTTTTTTTTTTTAAATAAAATAAAATAAATAATTATTTCCTATAAAAAATTAACAAAACATTATTTACAGTAATCCATTATATTTTTTGGAAATTGATAAATAATCAGTGTAACTTACATCGATTTATTCCATAAAATTAGAAATAATTTATATAACCTACACCAATTATATATACCTTTTTTTAACATTTACTTGTGCAAGTTACACCGATGCTGCTATAATAAATTGACACCAATATCCTAGTTACAGCAATGCTTCTACTCCTAAAAAGATTTTCTAATTAATGACCAAGACTACTCTTAATAAATTGATTTCAACCAATTTTTACTTGCAACTTATAGAATAATCGGTGTAAGCGTACTAGTATAAGCAATTTAGTATAAGCACTCTAGTATAAACACTCTAGTCCAAAAAAAAAAAAGCATCGGTGTAACTTTAAAAATTGTACATAATCGATGTAAGTTATACGGATTATTTTATTTTATCTGTATAATTAAAAATAGTTGATTTAGTGTTAAAAGTTGTGTTCACTGTCATTGAAGGGAGAAAGAAAGAAAATAGAGTAAGAGAAGGAAGAAGTGTCATTGAAGGGAGAAAGAAAGAAAATAGAGTAAGAGAAGGAAGAAGAAATGAAACTACATTGAAGGGCTGAGAAGCTCAGAGAAGCTTCTCTCTGTGATCTGTTACAACTGAAACACTACAATACTTTCTTACTATTCAACTCTTACAATCTTACAACTATTTATATTTAATAAACCATATACTAACTGCACTAATTAATTGACCACACTAGCTAACTATAGTACACTACTTAACATTCCCCCTCAAGTTGTAGTTTGTTACAAACTGCAACTTGCAATAAGAAACATGTACAAGACACCATGAAGGAATTGAACAAAAATACTGCAACAAAATTTGAACAAAAATACCGCAACATTCCCCCTCAAGTTGTAGTTTGGCACAAACTGTAACTTGCAACCATTGCTGCTGGCTTAATGATTCAAGTAACATTCTCCCTTGAACTTGTATTATATATGTCATATAACCCAAGTTTCAAAAAACAATTATGGAAAGGACTTGGAGACAATGGTTTTGTAAGGATGTCAGCAGCCTGTTCTTTACTTGAAACTGGAAGCAACTTGACCAAGCCTGAAGTAGCTCTTTCTCTAACTACATGACAATCAACCTCTATGTGCTTGATCCTTTCATGAAACACAGGGTTGGCAGCAATATACAAAACAGATTGGCTGTCACAATAAATTGGAATTGACTTTGTGACTGGAAGATGGAGATCAGCCAAAATGAATGAAATCCATTGAGCCCCACAAACTGCCAAGGCAAGTGCACGATATTCTGCCTCTGATGAAGAACGTGCCACCGTAGGTTGTTTCTTGCTCTTCCATGAAATTAGTGAGCTCCCAAGGTAGAGGCAATAACCTGTTACAGACTTCCTTGTGTCAGGGCAAGCTGCCCAATCTGCATCTGAAAAACCTGCTGGAGAGAGATCTAAAGAAGAAGCATAGAAGAGTCCCATGGTTGGCGCATGCTTGAGGTACTTCAGAACTCGCAATGCTGCTGTGTAGTGTGCTTGAGTTGGACAGTCCAGGCAATGACTTAGCTTGCCAACTGCAAATGCTATGTCAGGGCGAGTTGTGGTTAAGTAGACTAATCTTCCAATGAGTCTTCTGTACTGTGGTATATCTGAATAAGCAGGAGCTCCATCCTTTGCCAATTTTGCAGAATAATCCATTGGAGTTGATGCTGGTTTACAATCAGTCATACCAAACTCATCAAGAAGGTCTAGAACATACTTCCTCTGATTAACTGCTATTCCTTTCGAGCTACGTGCAATTTCCAATCCCAAAAAGTATTTGAGATTGCCAATATCTTTAATCTTAAAAGCATCATCAAGTTTTTTCTTTATGACTTGAATTTCAACCAAATTTGAACCTGCTAAGATGAGGTCATCTACATAAACTAGAATGGTGGTAAATTTCTCACCTTCTAGCTTGGTAAAAAGGGAGTAGTCATGCTTTGATTGAGTGTAACCAAGGCTTAGAAGCATTGTTGTGAGCTTCAAATTCCACTGTCTGCTGGCTTGTTTCAAACCATATAGGGACTTTCTAAGCTTGCACACCAAGTTGCTGTCAGGAACATCTAAGCCTTCAGGAACCTTCATATATACTTCTTCATCCAGTTCTCCATGCAAAAAGGCAGTGTTGACATCTAGTTGTTGCACATGCCAATTTTTAGCTGCTGAAATTGCCAAAAGCATTCTCAAGGTAGTCATTTTAACCACTGGACTATAAGTATCAAAGAAGTCAAAACCAGGTGTTTGTGTATATCCTTTTGCCACCAACCTAGCTTTGTGCCTTTCAATGCTTCCATCAGGCTTAAGCTTTGTTTTAAACACCCATTTACATCCGATAGCATGTTTCCCTTTAGGTAAAGGGGTGAGAGTCCAAGTGTTGTTTGTGTCCAAAGCCTTCAATTCAGCTAATACGGCCTCTTTCCAACAAGAGTGAGCAACAGCATCCTCATAATGTTTGGGCTCAGACGTAGATGCAATAGCCACAACCAGAATTTTATGCTTAGGAGACAAATTATTATTAGACATATAATTTGAAATTGGATACCTTGAAGTCTGAATTGGTGGAGCAGTTTTATCAAGAGATGTGTTCATGCATTGAAAATCATTTAAGTATGATGGTGTTCTTTTTTCCCTATTAGATCTTCTTAAAACATGTGAATTATGATTTTGTGTGTGAGGCTGTATGTTTGAAACATTTTCTGAAATTTGTGGATCAATGCATGTAATTGGATCAACTATATGAGCTTCCGTTTCTATGATATGCTGTTGTGGTGATGCTACAAAAATATCATCATCAAGTGAATTAGTGAAATTGTGAGAGTTCTTAGGCAAATTGGACACATGGTAATTACTAGGCAAATTAGACAAGTTGTGATCCTTGAAAGGAAACTCATTTTCATAGAATATAGCATCTCTAGAGACTAACAAATTGTTTGAGTTCATATCTAATACTAAAAAGCCTTTTGTGCCAGGCCTATAACCTAAGAAGGTGCATCTCTTTGCTCTGGGATCAAGCTTCTTCCTGTTAGCAGTAATGGTAGAAATGTAAACCAAACAACCAAATACTTTAAACTTTTCAAAATCAGGATTTCGATTAAAAACAAGTTGGAAAGGGCTTTTATTGTTTAACAAGGGACTAGGCAATGTGTTTATGATAGTGGTAGCATGAATGACTGTTAAATCCCAATAACAATTTGGTACTTTTGATTGAAATAACATTGCTCTAGTTACTTGTAACAAATGTTGATGTTTTCTTTCAACTATCCCATTTTGTTGGGGAGTTTCAATGCAAGATTTTTGATGTAAAATACCTTTTGAATTATAAAACTGTGTGAGTTGAAATTCTCTACCATTATCAGATCTAATGCACTTTATATTTATAGCAAACTGTTTTTCAACAAAGAGAATAAAATTCTGAACTAAGGTTAATGTTTCAGACTTGAACTGCATAGGAAAAGTCCAGGTAAATCTGCTGTAATAATCAACGATAGTTAAGAAGTATTTATGTCCTTTAGTAGATGGAACATTAATTGGACCCCAAATATCAACATGAATCAATTGAAAACAAGAATCAGATTTGCTATAGCTAGTATGAAAGGGTAACCTTTTCTGTTTTGCCAAATAGCAAGGATCACAAGAATGTGTAGCTACACTTTTATCTACTTTTAAATTGTGAAAACAAGGATCTAATTTCTGCAACAAATGCATTTTATTGAAAGGAAAATGACCAAGTCTCCAATGCCATAATTCGGACTCATGTAGTGATCTGTGATGGTGATGTGTAGTGAGTGTGAGAGCTTTTTCATTATTAGTAAGTGTGTATAAACCATCTGTGATTTCAGCTGCTCCAATCATCTTCATTGTAAGGTAATCCTGTATCTTACAACCAAATTTGTTAAAAACAAATTGGCAATCAATTGATGCAATTAATTGGGACACTGAAATGAGATTGTATGCAAAAGAAGAAAAATATAGGACATTTGTGAGATACAAGTTTTCTGAAAACTTTACTGTGCCTGAAATAGATGCTATGATGATGCATTTGTTAGGCAACTTGACCCTAATAGGAGTTATGGTTTTATATGTATGAAATGCATCAAGTGAAACTGACACATGAATGGTTGCTCCTGTATCTATGATCCAAGGGCTATGATGATGTGGTAAAGAAATAGACATGACTACATTTGTACCTTCATTGCAAGAAGGTGCTGCAGCTGAAACTTGATTGACACTATGAGTGGTGGATGCTCCATGGTGTTGAAGAAGAGCCAGAGGAGCTTGTTTCTGCTCTGGAGTAAAAGAATCACTTGAACAATCACGTTCTTCATGATAAAGAGAAATCATGACGTCTCTGCCATTCTCATCTACATCAGCAGTGACATTGTTGATCTTTCCAAATCTCTCTTTTAGATGAGGAGGTAGACCATGTTTCTTGTAGCATGAATCTACAAGATGACCGGTTTTTCCACAGAAAGAACAAAGTTTGGAGCTGCCTCGACCTCCGAAATTTCTGCCCCGGCCTCTCCCTTTGGTATCAAAACCAGCTGACTTATTCTGTGTTGTGGCACTTAGCAATGGTTTAGATTCATTCAAATCAGGACCAAGAAACTGACGCTCCTGTTGAATGAGCATTGAACAAGTAGCTTCTAGAGATGGCAAAGGCTCCATCATCATAATGTTGGATCTAATCATCGCATACTGTTCATTGAGGCCTCGAAGAAATCTAATGACTAGAGTCTCTTCTTTATTCTTTCGAACAATGTCAAGTCCACACGTGCACGGATGTACACAATCACATGAAGGTGTGGGACGGAAATCCTGAAGCTCCTCCCAAATGATTTTGAGTTTAGTAAAATAAGGTGTGATATGAAGATCACCCTGCTTGATTGAGAAAAATTCTTCCTCTAATTCTGCAATGCGGAATCTATCTCCTTGATAAAACCTTTTTCGTAAATCTTCCCAAAGGTTCTGAGCATTATTATGCCAAATCACACTTTGAGCAATATCCGATGCCAATGACGAATTTATCCAAGAAATCACAAATGTGTTGCATCTTTCCCATGAATCAAACAAAGGATCATCTCTATGTGGCTTAGGTATTGTACCATCAACAAATCCAAGCTTGATCTTGGATCTAAGCGCACGCATCATAGAACGAGACCAAGAACCATAGTTCTTGTGATCAAGAATCATTGAAATAAGTGGAGAACCGGGATTCTCACCAGAGTGAAGGTAGTAAGGGTTAGACGGATCCATCGTTGTGTTTCTTGATGTAGTTGCCTGAATGCTGTTAATTCTGGCTATGAGTTGAGCCAGGGTGTTGATGTCAAAATTCACAGTAGTCGGTGTTGCTTCCATCGATGAATAGAACAGATCGACAAAAATTCAAATTGACCAAAACTAGTGAGAAAGATCAATTATCAATGAATCTAGTAGATGATAGATTCAGATCTTCTTTTCCAAAACCCGTTGATCGAAAACCCTGCTTCTAACGAGAAGAAATTGTAGAAACAGCGGAATCTCATCAAACTCTATCATATAGGTGATGGAGAAGAGAAGAAAATAAATGGCAATGGCTCACCGCACCATGTTAAAAGTTGTGTTCACTGCCATTGAAGGGAGAAAGAAAGAAAATAGAGTAAGAGAAGGAAGAAGAAATGGAATTACATTGAAGGGCTGAGAAGCTCAGAGAAGCTTCTCTCTGTGATCTGTTACAACTGAAACACTACAATACTTTCTCACTACTCAACTCTTACAATCTTACAACTATTTATATCTAATAAACCATATACTAACTGCACTAATTAATTGACCGCACTAGCTAACTATAGTACACTACTTAACATTTAGCTTACACTGATTTTTACTAATTCCAAAAAAAAAAAAAAGTTCATTCTAGTAAATAATATTTAATTAATTTTTTATAGGAAATAATATATTTTTATTTTATTAAAAAAAAGCCACATATCATTTATTTTCAAGAGCAAAGGTAGGTAGTCACCAGCGGTAAGAACATCAAAACAGGTAATCAACAGAAATGTATCTAGGCTGTGAGTTTCACAAATAATCTTGCGATAGCTGTTGTCCCAAGCAAGGAGCAAGCCACACTAAATAACAAAGGGCTTAGAATTAAGAATAAAAGACTCAGTAAGACTTCCGGAGCCAAACACCATGACTATCTCTAGCAATGCAACCGAAACCTACCATTCTACCGTTGCCCATAATATTAGCATCACAATTTAATTTGATAACATTTAGGGGGGATGTTGCCAATCAGCTCGCAAATATTTTCCTCCTAACCGAAACATGCATGTTTGTTCTTCATATATTTTCCTCCTAACTCTCATGGATTAATAATGGAGAACCGTATCTTCGACACATGGAACATTTTGGTGGTGCTTGATTTGGAATTGGATCCGTTTTAGAGTGCAGGAGGGAACATTATTAGAGCCTAGAGGGCTTTTATTTGAAGAGATTGAAGAAGAAAAATGGCTTATGCACCCTTCAAAGGCTTCCGCTGCACCTTGTTTCAAATCAAATCATCAATAAATATGATCGAAGAAACATGGAGTAGCAGTCAGGCCAGGAGGGGTGCTCAAGGCTTTATTCTTTCTTATATCATAATAAAGAGAACTTCACAAGGTTTGAGTATGTAATGTTTTGTTTTGTGAATATTATTATTTCTCTGTTTAATTTGTTCCTTAATTCAATCATATCTTCTGATAATCCCTTGCAATATCCTTCCTCCTTTGCAAACTAGCTAGCTAGCTACTAGTGTGTTCTTGTTCTTTCAGTGATGCATTGAAACATTATTTTATTTGAATTGATTTCACCATTTCTTTCTTAATAACTAGGTTATCAAAATCCTCCACTCCACCCTCCCTTCTTTTTGCAACAAAATCCCAAACTGAAGCTATATTAGCATGTTAATATATTCTATTAATACTAGCAACTTCGTACATAAATTTTTCTCCTCCTTGACAATTATTTGCATTGTTGTTCCATTTACATGAATTCATCGACTAAATTCGATCCCAAATCGTGTGAAATTAAGCAAAACTTTTTTTTAACTAAAGATGTGTTAATGGAGATCCTTGAACTCGATATCTCTGTCAGTTAAAAAGAACAAATGTCATTTGAGCTACACCTTATTGACTAAAGCAAAACTTATATTGATCAGTGAAAAATTAAAAAGTGAGACTTAAATAATTGTCAAACTTAAGCAGCGAATGCAACTATTAAGAAATTGTTATCAAGTATGATTGTATGAGTATAGCCAAATGCTCATTTACTTGATCTAAAAGTCACACAGACTAATAAAAATAAATATAAGAGATAGTAATAAGATGCATTGCAATAGACTTTTTTGAACTCATTCAATTTTATGGTATATCTTCCTGTTTCGATATTGAATCTGTTACATATATACCACTGGAAGATTCTTGTGAAAATTGCAATGGTACAAAAATGTTAGGAGAATACGAGGTGGGCATCGGAGGAAACGGCACTGATAGTAGTGGTCCTTCTAACATTTCTATTACCTTACTAATGCATGGCCTGTTTGTTGGGACTGTTTGAATGCACCAAAGACTCACCATTGTCATCTTCTTTAAAATCTCAGCTTCTTCTTCACTTGATGGAGAATAATCTGAATGGATGATATCTTGAGCAAGACTCTTATAAATCATTTCTGGAAAATAAATTTCACTAACTATTGATTTTCTATATTTTTGATTTCTTCCTCCGATTATTTCAAGAATTAACATGCCATAACTATATACATTAGATTTGTGAGAAACTCCACCATATCTTCGACTTAAAATTTCTGGAGCAATATATCCGATGGTTCCTCTGGTACCCAATAAAGATATTACGCTTTCATTTCTCTTGCACAATTTAGCTAGTCCAAAATCAGAAATTTTAGGACAAAAATCTTCATCCAAAAGAATGTTTTGGGGTTTGATATCAAGATGGACAATTCTTGTATTACATCCTCCGTGCAAATATTCTAATCCTTGAGCAATACCAATTGCAATTTTGTATAATGTATTCAAATCCAAATTGCAATTAATATTTGAAGCTTCCTTTCTATTGAGGATGAACTTATCTAAAGAACCATTTGGCATAAATTCATAGATAAGTGCCTTTTTATTTTTTTGATAACTAAACCCCAAAAGTGAAACTATATTAACATGTGATGTTCTACTAATGCTGACAACTTCATTCATGAACTCTTCTCCCGTACTTGCCTTTAATTCATTTATTACTTTTATCGCCACATAACGACCATTAGGTAAAGTTCCTTTGTACACAGCACCAAATCTTCCTTGACCTAATTTATGTCGAAATGACTTTGTCATTTTTTTAATCTCTGAATAACTGTAGTGCTTTGGTGCAAGAAAACTATATGCTTTCATGAAATCCTCGGCATTATCATAGTATGAATAGGTTCTTGCTTTGTTGAAAAATCCTTTTGGTACTAAACTAAAACACCTCTTTCGGTCATAAACAATCACAATGAACATTAAAAATCCAAGGATTGTTATTGCTAATGCACCTGCACATATCCAAAAAGGAGCAAATATAAACAAGAATTGAACCTCGAACCTGTGAATCTAATGAACAGCAATGATGGGTAACCATTAAAATTTCAGTAAATATCATATAACATCTTAAATTGAATAATGTTTTATTTCTTTAGGTTTTGGAGATTCTTTTTATAAAAAATACAAAGTTGGTTATTGTCAGTTGCTTTAGGTTTAGGATAAAAGAGTTACAGATGTATAGTGATTATGAATGTTCTATTTTTTGTTGAGTGATGATTTGTTGGTTAGGAAAATATTAATTATCTATAATTTTCTATTAATTAATTAGCTAGAAATGGCCGAGTAATGAAAAATACCTGCTACCCAAAGAATTGGGAATGTGGAATGTCGTTGAGAATTTCGAAGCAAAGGATTACCAGTGGTATTCAACTTCAGTCTTGTAGGAAATACAGGGATCTCTCCGGATAGGTTGTTATAGGACAAATCCAGAGACTCGAGTTGAGACAAAGTTACCAAGCTTGAAGGTATTGAACCTGTCAAATTATTTCCACTCAGATTCAAAGTCTTCAAATCACTTAAATTAGCAAACTCAGGTGTGATCATCCCTGTCAAGCCTTGCCTTTCCAAATTCACAACCACCACCTTCCTATCTTGTGGTCGGCACACAATGAAACTCCAATTTTGGCAATTAGGGTTGTCCCATTTCCATGAATTGGTCAACTGAACTGGATTCCCAAAGGCTTCTGCAATGTCAATCAAAATCATCTGATCACAAAGTCCATCAGACTCCGGGCACAATCTATTGATTGGATGCCAACTACTGTATGGGAGAGTCTTGACAAAGCTAGGTATTGGACCCCTTAGGATGTTGTTAACCAAAGTAAGTTCTTGCAAGTTATGGAGATTCGTAAGAGAAGGTGGAATCACACCGGTTAAGAAGTTGTTATCGATCCTGAGACTAGTTAAATAGTGGTGAGAATTTGAGAAGTTAGGAATGGGACCGGTGAGCTTGTTATTTTGAAGTTGTACACCAACCAAGTGAGTCATGGTGGAAAGTACATGTATAGAACCCTCAAATCCTAGTTTCTGATGTTGAAGAAGCAAGAATTCAATTTCAGTTCGGTCTAACGATTTGGGGAGGATCCCAGTGAAGTTATTGTTACTGAGATCAAGACGTCTAAATTTCGGAAAAAAGTTGAATATATCCGGCAGGTTACCCTCCATGTTTGTGGCTGAAAGGAAGATGGTGTCCAGAGGTGGAACAGTAGTACCGAATAGGTGATGATCATCAGGTAAAATTAAACTAGTGGGAAACGTCCATGGCTGGAGGTTGAAGTTGTTTCCCAAGGAGAGGAATTCCAAATTGAAGAGACCATGAAAGGCGGCGTCAGGGAGGGAAGTGAAGTTGTTGAGTTCCAGATTGACATGGGTGAGGAGGACTAGATTGGCGAGTGAAGGCATAGGCCCTGTTAAATGATTATTAGAGAGGTCAAGATGGGTGAGGCAGGAGAGAGAGTTGAGATTGGAGGGCAATATTCCGGTGAGTGAGTATCCATCGAGTTGGATGGCTGTGACTCTCATGGAGCCGCAGCCGCCGCCACATGTAATGCCTGTCCAATTGCAGAAGGAGGTGTTTTTAGACCAGCCTTCCGGAGTTGGAGTCAGGGCTTCTAACAGATCAGACATCACTACACCATCATCATCATCTTCATGTGCTGCAACAACAAAGAATAATAAGATGAAGACAGCTAGTTTAATTAGTAGGTGAGCCATGAAAAGAGTTAATTAGGAGGATTTGCCTCAACTGCTAGCTTAGGGCATATATATGAATTGGTTATATTTACTGAGAAATCTATGTCCTCAAATTAAACTTCATTGCTTGTTCCAGCCTGCCTTTTCTCTTAGGTTTTCAAGGTTACTTACTTTGACAATATCATCTCATCTCCATTATTTATAAATAAAATTTCCTCCAACAAGAACACAAGAATATTCTGTATTTATTCTACATATGTTATTATATTTATTCTGTATTTCAAGGATACTCAAATGCAGTTGACTTCATGTGAAGTCGCTTGCTAATCACCTTTAGTCGAATTGATATGTTTGACCATAATATAATCTAACGTTTTTAAATAACAACTTCACATGAAGTTAAATGCACCCGAGTTACCGCCTTATATGAAATTTTGTTGCACTAGAGACTACTTGCCTCATGGCATCACACAACAATGTCACAGCCATCCATTCATTCTCAACAAAACAAGCATGTGCTACTGCTATATTTTGCATCTTCCAACACAAAAATATATGCCATTCAGCCATTGATTCGATCAGTTCTCTCATGCTTTTTCCCACCATTAATAAATTAAATCAAATAGGAATCATCGTAGTAACATCATTTAATTTCCCTTTTTTTTTTCTCAGCCTAGGTTAAACAAACCTTTTGATGCTATTAACTAAAGCAAGTACTCATTTTTTTGCTTAAGCACAGGGTTATGTATATATATAAATACAAGAAATCGATGCATCAAAAAATCTTTACTCATATTATTAAACTTTCTTGAACTCATCATTATTTGATTATACTACGGTACAACTTTTTCTCTAGATATTGAACTTGGCACATCAATGTTGCTAGCAGGAAGATGTCTCTCAAAATTGTAGAGGTGCATTGTGAGTAGAGTACAAAGTAGGCTTTGGAGGAAAAGGTACCGATTGGAGTGGCCCTTCTAACATTTCTATTACTTTATTAATAGATGGCCTACTTGTTGGATTTGTTTGAATACACCGTAAGCTCACTATCATCATTTTCTTCACCAACTCATTTTCTTCTTCATCCATGAGAGAATAACTTGAATGAAAATGGTCTTGCAAAACATCCTTATAAATCAAATCTGGAAGAAAACTATCACTACTAGTGTGTGATGTTCTATTTTCAAAATGTTTTCTTCCTCCCACCATTTCAAAAATCAACATTCCATAACTATATACATAAGACTTATGAGAAACTTTACCATACTGTCAAGTTAATACCTCTGGCGCGATGTATCCTATTGTTCCTCTTATTCCCAATAAAGATATTATACTCTCCTTCTTTTTACATAATTTAGCTAATTCAAAAATCAGAAATTTTTGAACAAAACTCTTCATCCAAAAGAATATTTTACGATTTGATATCAAGATGTATAATTTTTGTGGGAAATTTCTTATGCAAATATTCTAAACCTTGAGCAATCCCAATTGCAATTTTATGCATTGTGTGTAAATCCAATTTTTGAATATTACCTGATGGAAATTCCTTTTTATAAATGAACTTTTCCAAGAACCATTTGGCAAAAATTCATAAATAAGTGCTTTCTTATTTTTCCCATGACAAAATCCCCAAAGCGAAACTATATTGATATGTGATGTTCTACTAATACTAACAATTTCATTTATAAATTCCTCTTCACTTCCCTTGGAATCATTTATTATTTTTATAGCTGCAAGACGTCCATCAGGCAAAGTGGCTTTGTACACAACTCCAAATCCTCCTTGACCTAATTTATTTTGGAATGAATTTGTCATTTTACTAATTTCTGAACATCTATAACGTTTTAGTGCCAAAGGACTATATCCTTTCATGAAATCCTCCTCATCATTATTGTGATTGAAAAGGGCCCTTACTTTCTTGAAGAACACTTGTGTTAAACTAAGACGCCTTTTTCAATTATAAATAACCACAATAAGCATCACAAATCCAATACTTGTCACTGCTAATGCACCTGCACATATGCAAAACAATAATCTCGATCTTAAAAGAAATTTTAAACATAAAAGGAATGTTATATGTATTATTACTTTTGTGTACTTGATAAAAAAAAATAAAAGAGTTTGTCTTTTATATCCAAAGATGCAAATATTATTTTCCAACAACAATACTAGATAACCAATAAAAAATTCAGTTAATATTAACTAATACTTTATTTTCATACTATTAAAATTTGGAATTTAGGAGATTGTTGGCTGAATATAATAAAACTTTGTTCATAACTTAGCATTGCTCTGTTCAAAATACCTGCTATCCAAGGAATTGGGATGACTGGTGGATGTCTTTGAGATATTTGAAGCAAGGGATTGTAGGTGATATTGAGCTTCACTCTTGTTGGAAATATAGGAACCTCTCCAGATAAGTTGTTATAAGACAAATCCAGAGACTCTAGGCGAAGCAATGTTGTCAAGCTGTAGGGTATTGAATCCCTCAAATTATTTCCACTCAAATTCAAGTTCTTCAAATCACTTAAATTAGCAAATGAAGAAGGGATCAACCCTGTTAAACCTTGGCTTGCCAAGTTGACAGCAACAACCTTCCCTTGCTGGCACACAATGAAACTCCAATGTTGGCAATTAGTGTTGTTCCATCTCCATGAACTGGCCAACTGGATTGGATTCTGAAATGCTTGTGCAATATCAAGCAAAACCATCTGGTCACAGAGTCCATCAGATTTTGGACACAACCTGTTGACTGGTTAGAAAGTGAGTTTCACATCTTTGCCAAACTTTGGTAATGGACCTATCAGCATGTTGTTCTCCAAAGAAACTTGTTTCAACCTGGGTAGATCCGCCAAGGAAGACGGAACCGTACCAGTTAAGAAATTGTTGTCAAGCCTCAGTTCTCTTAAATAGTAGAGATTAGTTAGGTCAGGAGTGTGACCTGTGAACTTGTTATGCTGAAGCTTCACCTTATACAGATGGATCAAGCTGGAGAGCAGTGCTATGGAGCCTGTAAACGCTGATCTCTGGTTGTTGAGGGATAAGAATTCGATTTCAGTGTGTGCTAAAGATCTGGGGATTTCCCCAGTGAGGTTGTTATCAGAGAGATGCAACTTTCGCAATCTGGGGAAGGAAGTGAATATATCTGGTAACGTGGAGTACAAGTTAGTAGTGGTGAGGCTTAGGAACTCAAGAACAGTGTCAGTCTTACTGAGATTGAGATAGGTGGAGAAGGTCCATGGCGCGAGGTTGAGGTTGTTGGCTAGGATGAGGCGGCGCAAGCTGAGTAGACCTCGGAAGGAATCATTATTGATGGAAGTGAAGTTGTTGAAAGACAAGTCTACATTTTTGAGGAAGAAGAGGTCGGTGAGGAAGGGCACCGGCCCAGTGAGATTATTGTGAGAGAGATTGAGTTGTTTGAGATCGGAGAGGTCGTTGAGATTGGAGGGCAATACTCCGGTGAGTGAGTGTCCACTGAGTTGGATTCTGGTGACAGTCTTGAAATCCTTGTCACAAGTAATGCCTGTCCAGTTGCAGTGGGAGGTGTTGTTGGACCAACCATGTGGAGTTGGAGTGAGGGCTTCCATCAGTTTAATCATTACTGCATCTTCTTCATCTTCTGCAATAATAATAATAATGCTGGAAGTGATGAGCAACAACACAATTAGGACAAGCTTAGAAGCCATTCATTAATTGTATGAAGGAACCTTAATTATTAACAACGGAATTTGTTGAAGACTAATATAAGTTGGTTACATCGTTCGATGGAGTATTAACTAATATATATAGCTTATCAACATACAAGTTCAGAGATAATGACTATTTGTGGCTGAGAATTCTATGCTTTATTATATCAACTTGTGCTTGCCTTATTTGCTTATTAACGCTGTTTCAACAGTTGGTGGAGTGCGACTTTGGTAAAAATCGTTTGTCTTATTTCTCTAAAGTTGATGATCATCACTAAAAAAAAATAGTATTCTATACACCTTTAAATTAACATCGTAAAATCAACAAATAATAAATATTATAAATATTATTTTATATTTTACAAATTTAGTAGCAATTTTAAAGTTTTTTTTTTTTACATATTAATTATTAATTGTCAAATTCTAAGTAGTAGTGAGATAATTTAGCAACTTTAGAATACCTTTTTCTTATGTGAAACTCAAGCAGTAATGAGATAAGATCCATTGGAATTCATGACTTCCTTAAATTCATTCAATTTTATGGTTATATATATACCACAACTGGAAGATGCTTCTAAAAATTGTGAAGGTACAAGAATGTTAGGAGAATACGAGGTGGGCTTTGGAGGAAATGGCACTGATTCTAGTGGTCTTTCTAACATTTTTATCACCTCACTAATACATGGCCTATCTTTTAGAATTGTTTGAATGCACCAAAGATTCACCATAGTCATCTTCTTTAATATCTCAACTTCTTCTTCTATAATGATTGAAGAGTAATCTGAAAGGATATTATCTTGCACAAGATTTTCGTAAATAATTTCGTGAAGAAAGATTTGGCTAGTGTGAGATTTTTTATATTCACAATTTCTTTCTCCCAACATTTCGAGAATTAACATACCATAACTATACACGTTAGATTTGTGAGAAACTCAACCATATCTTTGAACTAAAATTTCTGGAGCAATATATCCGATAGTTCCTCTAGTGCCCAATAAAGATATTGTGCTCTCTTTTTTCTTGCACAATTTAGCTAAGCCAAAGTCAGAAATGTTAAAACAAAAGTTTTCATCCAAAAAAATATTTTGAGGCTTGATATCAAGATGAATAATTTATGTGCTACATCTGTGATGCAAGTATTCTAATCCTTTAGCAATACCAATTGCAATTTTGTATAATATCTTCAAATCCAAATAACAATGAGTATTTGGAGATCTTGTTCCAGTGATGATGAACTTATCTAATGAACTATTCGGCATGAATTCAAATACAAGTGCCCTTTTGTTTTTTTCATAACAAAATCCCAAAAGTAAAAGTAAAACTATATTAACATGTGATGTTCTACCAATACTAAAAACTTCGTTCATGAATTCTTCTCCATTTCCTTTTGATTCACTTATTACTTTTATCGGGCCATCATGTAAGCTTCCTTTGTACACAGTTCCGAATCCTCCTTGACCTAATTTATGTTGGAATGAGTTTGTCATTTTTTTAATTTCTGAATAACTATAGTGCTTCAGTGCCAAAGAACTATATCTTTTCATGAAATCCCCATCATTGCCGTCTGAATGCATTCTTGCTTTGTTGAGGAATCCTTGTGGTACAAAACTAAGACACTTTTTTCCATTATAAACAATAACAATACACATTACAAATCCAATGATTGTTATTGCTAATGCACCTGCACATATGCAACCCCAAGTATATATTAAAGCTTAAAGCCTACGAGTTTAATGAACTAGAGATTAAAGAAAACAATCATGATAGATGTACACTTTTTTCCTCAAATCAATCGAATTTTGTCCACTCTCATCTCACGCACATGAACAGAATATTACTATTAAAACGAACAGAAAATTTAAAAGCAAATGAACAGATTTTAAAACATGTTCATGTCAACTATAACAATATGTTCGTTATACATATAAATTTCTGTTCATTTTTAGTGAATGCGGATGAACAATAACAACTTGGTTGAAAAAATTAGGTATACGTTTAGAGTTATTTTAAAGAAAAATACCTGCTGTTACCCAAAGAATTGGGAATGTGGAGTGTCGTTGAGAATTTCGAAGCAAAGGATTACCGGTGGTATTCAACTTCACTCTTGTAGGAAATTCAGGGATCTCTCCAGATAGGTTGTTATAGGACAAATCCAGAGACCCGAGTTGGGACAAAGTTACCAAGCTTGAAGGTATTGAACCTGTCAAATTATTTCCACTCAGATTCAAAGCCTTCAAATCAGTTAAATTAGCAAACTCAGGTGTGATCATCCCCATCAAGCCTTGCCTTTCCAAATTCACAACCACCACCTTCCTATCTTGTCCTCGGCACACAATGAAGTCCCAATTTTGGCAATTAGGGTTGTCCCATTTCCATGAATCGGTTAACTTTACTGGATTACCGTAGGTTTCTGCAATGTCAAGCAAGACCATCTGATCACAAAGTCCAGCAAACTCCGGACACAATCTGTTGATTGGATATAAGCTGATATCTCTGATATGGCTGGGAAAGTTAGGTATTGGAGCCCTTAGCATGTTGCTCAAATAAAGGTAACCCAAGTTGGGGAGACTCGCAAGAAAAGGTGGAACCACACCAGTTAAGAAGTTGTTATCAAGTCTGAGTGTTACCAAATTTGGAGAATTTGACAAGTTTGGGATTGGACCTTTGAACTTGTTATTTTGAAGTTGTACGCCAGTCAAGTGGGTCATGGTTGAAAGTACATGCAATGAACCCTCAAACCCTATTTTCTGGTCATGAAGAAGTAATTCTTTCATTTCAGTTCGAGCCAGAGAGTTGGGGAGGATCCCGGTGAGGTTGTTGCCGTTGAGAGAAAGGTACCGAAGTCTGGGAAAGATATGGAATGTATCCGGCAGGTTACCCTGCATGTTTGTAGCATCAAGCCTCAAAGTCTGTAGAGGTAGAAAAAAGTAGTCATCATGATGAGTGAAAATAAAATTAGTGGGGAAGGTCCATGGCGCGAGGTTGATGTTGTTTCCCAAGGAGAGGAGTTCCAAGCGGAATAGACCATCAAAGGTGCCGGGAGGGATGGAGGTGAAGTTGTTGACTTCCAGGTTGACAAAGTGGAGGAGGGTGAGGTTGGCGAGTGAGGGGAGAGGCCCCGTTAGGTTATTGTTAGAAAGATCAAGTAGCACGAGATTGTAGAGGGAGTTGAGATTGGAGGGCAATATTCCGGTGAGTGAGTATCCACCGAGTTCGATGGCGGTGACGCGGTTCTGGTAGTTATCACAGGTAATGCCTGCCCAGTTGCAGTGGGAGGTTTTGTTGGACCAACCATGTGGAGTTGGAGTGAGGGCTTCCATCAGTTTAATCATTACTGCATCTTCTTCATCTTCTGCAATAATAATGATGCTGGGCAACAACACAATAATAAGGACAAGCTTATTAGAAGCCATTCATTAATTGTATGAAGGAATGTAATTAATTAGTTGAAGCAAGAGTTGGTTAATTAATTACCTCGTTCGAGGGAAGATTATTAACCAATATATAGCTTATCAACATACAAGTTGTTCGGAGATGTGGCTGAGAATTCTATGCTTTTATTATATCAACTTGTTGTTGCCTATATTCGCTTAAGCCGGTTGAAACGGCTGCACAATAACATGCATGATGAGATATACACTTATAAAATCGTATGCTACATATATATTATTACAATAACCAATAAAAAATCAGTCAATATCAGTCAATAATTTATTTTGGATGTTTTATTTCTTTAGGATTTGGATGTTCTATTTATAGGTTTTGGATGTTCTATTTCTTTTATTGATACTTTAGGTTTCGGATGTTCTATTTCTTTTATCATGGATGCTCTATAAATAATAGTTTCAGATGTTCTATTTTTTGTTGGCTGATTTGTTGGTAAAAAATTATTGACTATCTATACTTTTCCATATTATTATCCAATGCTTATTAGATGGATCAATAAAGTGATACTATTTGAGTAAGAGGAAACATAAATAAACCAATATCAACTGCAACAAAACACAAGACATATATGTTGCGGTCAAGTGCGAGAGATTAGTCCCACATCTTTAAAAGCAAGCAAAGAACATAGAAGAGTAAGGAGTTTATAAGATAAAAAATTCATTTACTTCACATCTTAAGTTTTGAGACCCATCCGGTTCTCATATTATGTTTCTTTCACTTGGTTCATTCTTTTTAATTAGACATTCTGGAAATTGAACACCAATTCTTTCCATACTTCTATTATATATACTATAGATATGCCCTTTTTCATCCTATATACTATTATTTTTTTGCATTATTGTTAATTGTAGCATTTTCCTTCCATTTGATTCAATTAATAATAAAAACATGATTCCCTTAGACAACAAATTAAAGCTATACTCACTAAATTATTAGCTTCACTACTTTTTGTAACAAAAGATCAAACGTGAAACTATATATAGCATGAGATATTCAACTACAATTTGTTCATAACTGCTTCTACTCCTTGACATTAGGATTGCTCCATTTCCATTAGTTAATCAATTAATTGGATTCTCAAAAACGTGTGAAATGTGGAGCAAAACCTATTGATTAGTTGAAAACTGAAAAATGAGACTTATAAATATCATTGTCAAACTCAAGCACTGAGATAAGATGCATCAGAACTCATGACTTTTTTGAACTCATTCAATTTTATGGTTGAGTTATTGAATTTGTTATATATATATATTACAAGAAGATGCTTAAGGTACAAGAATGTTAGGAGAATACGAGGTGGGCTTTGGAGGAAATGGCATTGATTCAAGTGGTCCTTCTAACATTTCTATTACCTTACTAATACATGGCCTATTTTTTGGAATTGTTTGAATACACCATAGACTCACCATAGTCATCTTCTTTAATATTTCAGCGTCTTCTTCTACAATGATTGAAGAATAACCTGAATGGATATTATCTCGCACAAGATTTTCATAAATCATTTCAGGAAAAAAGATTTCGCTGGTATGTGATTTTCTATATTCACAATCTCTTTCTCCTAACATTTCAAGAGTTAGCATACCATAACTATACACATCAGATTTGTGAGAAACTCCACCATACCTTCGAGTTATAATTTCTGGAGCAATATATCCGATGGTTCCTCTAGCGCCCAATAGAGATATTGTGCTCTCTTTTCTCTTGCATAATTTAGCTAGCCCAAAATCAGAAATTTTAGGACAAAAATCCTCATCCAAAAGAATGTTTTGAGGTTTGATATCAAGATGAACAATTCTTGTACTACATCCTCGATGTAGATATTCTAATCCTTTTGCAATGCCAATTGTAATTTTGTATAATGTGTTTAAATCCAAATTACAATCAATACTTGAAGATTCTTTTCTCTTGATGATGAACTTATCTAGTGAACCATTCGGCATAAATTCATAGATAAGTGCCCTTTTATTTTTTTCATAACAAAATCCCAAGAAAGAAACTATATTGATATGAGATGTTCTACTAATACTAACAACTTCATTCATGAATTCTTCTCCACTACTTCTCTTTGATTCATTAATTACTTTTATCGCCACATGACGACCATTAGGTAAAGTTCCTTTGTACACAACACCAAAACCTCCTTGACCTAATTTATGCCGAAATGACTTTGTCATTTTTTTAATCTCTGAATCACTGTAGTGCTTCGGTACTAAAAAACTGTATCTTTTCATGAAATCCTCGTCATTGTGGTCTGAATGCATTCTTGCTAATCTCTTGAAGAATCCTTGTGGTACAATACTAAGAGAACTTTTTCGATTATAAACAATAACAATAAACATTACAAATCCAATGATTGTTATTGCTAATGCACCTGCACATAGAGAAGTATTATTGTAAACAATTTACAAGTTTTAAATCAGATAATAAACATAAATGAATCAAAGCTAGCTAGCTTAAACCTACGAGTTTAATGAGCTAGAGATTAATGAGAAATACCTGCTACCCAAACAATTGGAAATGTTGAATGTCCTTGGGAATTTTGAAGCAAAGGATTACCAATAATATTCAACTTCACTCTGGTAGGAAATTCAGGGATCTCTCCAGATAGGTTGTTATAGGACAAATCCAGAGACTCGAGTTGGGACAACATTACAAAGCTTGAAGGTATTGAACCTGTCAAATTATTTCCACTCAGATTCAAAGCCTTCAAATCAGTTAAATTAGCAAACTCAGGTGTGATCATCCCCATCAAGCCTTGCCTTTCCAAATTCACAACCACCGCCTTCCTATCTTGTCCTCGGCACACAATGAAGTCCCAATTTTGACAATTAGGGTTGTCCCATTTCCATGAATGGGTTAACTTTACTGGATTACCGTAGGCTTCTGCAATGTCAAGCAAGACCATCTGATCGCAAAGTCCAGCAGACTCCGGACACAATCTGTTGATTGGATATAAGCTGATATCTCTGATATGGCTGCCAAAGTTAGGTATTGGAGCCCTTAGCATGTTTTTGTTCAAATAAAGGCACTCCAAGTTGGGAAGAGTGGCGAGAGAAGGTGGAACGACACCGGTTAAGAAGTTGTTATCAAGTCTGAGTGTTACCAAATTTGGAGAATTTGACAAGTTTGGGATTGAACCACTGAACTTGTTATTTTGAAGGTATATCTTTGTCAAGTGGGTCATGGTGGAAAGTACATGCAGTGACCCTTCAAACCCAACTTTCTGGTTTTGAAGAAGTAATTGTTCAACTGCAGTTTGAGCTAGAGAGTTGGGGAGGATCCCGGTGAGGTTGTTGTCATTGAGAGAAAGATACCGCAGTCTGGGAAAGAACTGGAACGTATCCGGCAAGCTACCCTCCAAGTTCGTGGCATCAAGCCACATAACCTCTAGAGGACGATCAGAGTAATCAGGAGTGAAATTAAAATTATTAGCGGGAAAGGTCCATGGCGCGAGGTTGATGTTGTTTCCCATGGAGAGGCGTTCCAAGTTGAATAAACCATGGAAGGTGCCGTCTGGAATGGAGGTGAAGTTGTTGAATTCGAGGTAAACATACTGGAGGAAGGTGAGGTTGGCGAGTGAGGGAAGAGGCCCCGTTAGATTATTATAAGCGAAGTCAAGATCCATGAGATTATGGAGGGAGTTGAGATTGGAGGGCAATATTCCGGTGAGTGAGTATCCTCTGAGGTCAATGGCGGTGACCCACTTCCAGCTGATACCACTACAGGTAATGCCTGTCCAGTTGCAGTGGGAGGTTGTTTTGGACCAACCAGTTGGAGTTGGAGTCAGGGCTTCCAGCAGTTTATGCATCACTGCACCTTCATCTTCTTCTTCTGCAATGGAACAGCAGAGCCATGCAAAAAGCACTAACAATAATAATAATAATAGTAATAATCTTAGATGGAGGTGATGACCCATTGTCTCCATGAATAATGGAATGTAGGATCGGAATGAAGAATTGGTGATTGAAGACATATACATACATACATTGGTTACTTCGTTCTAGGAGGGATCAGGATTGCGTACTTATTTTTTGGTCAAGATTAATTATTTTTGTTATTATCATCATCTCTCAATAAGCTTCTTGCTTGTGGCTGAGAATTCTATGCTTAATCTTGTTTCTGCATAACCTGTCCTGTTTCAAGGTTAATTATTACTTTGACAATATCTATACAGGTGAATACTCAAGTACAAATATAAATATAGGTTTAGTCTAAGATGGACCTAATTTATGATGGACTAGATAAAATATTTTTAAATGAGCGATTGAAAGTGATTATAATTTTATAATAAATAATAAAAATAAAATATAAAAAAATTCAAACCATTCATTTAAAAATATTTATACTGATCCATCATCAATCTGGTCCATCTTAAACTAAACTTATATTTATACTTGTACGTGAGTAATGATATTGTCAAAGTAATAATTAACCTTGGAAAACAGGACAGGTTATTGACCTACATAGAATATTACCTAGCATATAGATTCTAACTATAATTGATGATGGGTTTTTTATGTTTTCCTTAATAAAAAAAATGAGATTCATATGTTTCTTTATATTTTAACTTACTCTGTATTCTCTTTACCAATATAATTAATATGTACGTGAGTTGTTACGTTATATATGTTATTAGGTTTAGCCTAGTATGAAAATTAAATTTATTGCACTAACTATGGACTAGGTGCCAAATGATCGGGACGCGCATATAAAACCTTAAATCCTAAACTCTTCCGATAATATATAAGTCACACCATGGATCCATTACTTGTGAACAAAACATGCATGATGCGTGGAAATTAAAGTACGTACTTTTCTCAGTAATAACAGTAAGTATATACGTGTAACCTATGCTACATATATACATATGTCATATGTGTATTCAATGGCTTATTAACAAAATAAATAATAACAAGAATGGAACATGTGGAAGCTAATCAAGGATGCTATGAAAATCGACAGGTGTATATATATGTACTATATATCGAAGGTAGAGGAGAAGGAGAAGGGGCTCATAATAATAAGAAGAATGAAGACTTGGTTAAACCAAGATCAACTGAAAATAAAAAATAAAAGATATATAGAGAGACATATATATAGCATTAAAGCGTTGGGTGAGCCTCAAAGGTCTTCCACAGCTCCACACACTTAATTAGCTTGTTGCAATGCTGTGGGAGCCTTTGAGGGTTACTCAACACTTTATCCTTTTATCAATATCGATCCCTTGCCATCTGCATCTGCCAAAAATTAAGCATACAACTACTCCATTTTATACACAAAAAAAAAATACATGGCACTGATGTTGATTCTCTCATGTTTATTCCCACCACAAGCCATTAAATGAAATAGGAATCATAATTTTTTTTTTTACCAGCCTAGGATTTGATACTCACTAATTTTTAGATAAGGTCGCGTAGAATTTATTCCTAATAAACTTGTCTCTTCCACTGTTTCATATACACTACATGCATGAAGCATATATTATGTATATCAATATGAATAGGCATTTCATCATGTGCAAGAATCTCTTTCACCCTCACCACGGATTTCTTCAACAAATTAAATAGAAAATGCCACAAAGTTGCATTGACATTCTAATGTATACAGTGTATTTGGTATCCAATGAATAGTATCATATATATAATTCTAAATTTCTAACATTGCTTTGAGACTGCCACTTTATATATACACGGAATAACTTATCCAAAGTTAATTAAGCACCATATATATTATTCTACCAATAAATTACATTCTATCAACGTGTCATTTTCATCTCATGTTAATTAATTAGGCATTAATTATTTGTTTTAGAAGCATCATCTTGTGTTAAGATCGAATCAACATAATCAAAGCAATTTGAAAAAAAAAATAATAATTAGCAGTATCATCACTTCATACAACTAGTTAATATAAAGATGGAGTATTGAGGTAACGTTGACTTGTCCTGTTTACTTTTTCAGCAACCAAACTTCATCCCAACACTTTGCTTTTAATTGCTGTTTGAATTAGTAATAATAATTCCTTCCATTTTCTTTTTTTCCTTCTTTTACATTATACGTATATTTGCATATAAAGATAAGCTTCCTCATGATATGGAGAATAATTAAAAGCAAATCTATCAAGATTGAAGAAAATCAAATAGTATAAGGCCAAGATTCGATTATTATCTCACTTTTCTTAAGAGGAAGGGCTACCTTACCATGGCTATAAATAAGAAGCTATAGCTAATTATAATTCCTAAGCTAAGCAATCACACATTACATACATATAATGAAGGAGATTGATGATGATGATGTAGTTAAGAGAACTCTTCATGTTCCCTCAAAGGCTTCCAGTATTCAATAGTATTCCCTTATATCAGCTTGAATGCTGGAGGTCTTTGAAGGACACTTGAAGATTAACTTTTTCTTGTAATAATATGATCAATTTCAAAAACAGTATTCATCACTATAATTTGTTGGAGTCATTCTGTTTTTTTTGGATTAGTGTTGTGCTTTGAGTGAAGAGCAATATTAAGCATGTCACACTCTCAAAGATTAAGCTTAGTCATCATCAATTGAAGGTTATGGTTTTCTGAATTATCATATCATAAGAAAAAAGAATTATTCAAAGAAATTCCTCTCAATCCTGAACAGGGTCGAATGGTTGGATGCGAGTTTGCACATCAGATCTGGAGAAAGGCCAGGTTAGAAACCTTTCTTGCTTCACAAATTAAGGCAAAAGGCATGCAATTGATGAACCCTAAGCTTAGAAGACGAAAATGGTTCCAACAGTGATTATATTATTACTCTACACAAGATTTCCTTAATAATTGATTTACTTACTAAAATATTTTCAATTTTCCACACCTTAATGGGAATGGTTATATCCTTTCAATTATTAAGTGTTGGAATATATATAACTGCTTAGTCATTGAGAATGATAAAGGCAAATATGCACCTTGAAATACTTCAACTGTATTTCCAATAAGTACTTACAAATCAGAGTCAATAAATAATAGAAAAATGAGAAAGATATACAAAGCTAGCTATGGTAAAAGAAGCAACCTGAAATATTCAGGCTACAAAGAATGAATCCATGGATGGGATAATATCCACACAGAAAATTCAGTATACAAAGGATCAATGAACCAAGTTTGGTTACAAATTTCTCAACCTGCAAAAACCAAATAGGATCAACAATTTGTTATGCTTTATGAAGGGTGAGTTGTTTCATTTTCAAAAATGTGATTCTACAACTTGGGTTTTAATATTTACCTCATGATAATATGACAAGTCCAAGGTACAAAGACGCACATAGAAATGCAAATGATATCATCCCCCTGAAAGTGAAATGCATTACATAAAGGAACATAGATGAATAATCAAAGTGAAAAGTTTTATCAATTCAAATTCATGATACTTGAATCCCATAAAACATATACTAAGTCCGCAGATTTTATATATAACAAAACTCACCAAATAACTCCCCATCCAAATCCATTACAGGGGCATGGACAAACTTCTGCAAACTTCTCAGCATCACTTGAATGAACTCTTCGAGATATTAAATCGTCATAAATATCTACACACGAATTGCATGCAATCACATTATAGCATCCATTTAAAGACATTGTTATCATCTGAAGCAAAAATACAAGAAAAGACGATGTAGAAGGTGCTTGAAGGCATACCGTAAACTGAAAACAAACTGTTCATCACACCTGAAAGCGAAATCATAATCAATTGCTGATATATTTCACAGGAAATGACACAACTAGCTACCAGAAACAAATTCATTTTTCTTTAACAGGAAATGTGTAAAGAGGACAAGAGCATACCAATAAAGAGAATGACATAACGAAGGATATGAACCGTTGTTTTCTCTTGTAATACCCAAATTACAGCAATAAAGACAATAAATCCTGATGGATCAAGAAAAACAATGTCAGAAATTCTCTCAAGATTTTCCGGCCTTCTTTTTTAAATTTGGAGAGTATCATGAAGCCACTCACCAATACAGAGTCCTCGCAGTGTCCACTTTTTCGACCAAAGTGTGCAGGCAAAGCAAAGAAAAATGGATAAAAGTCAGGACCTAAATAATTCAAATCAATTAGATTAAAACATTTTCATATCTGCATCTATAACCATCTTACATTTTTAGCAACAAAGAGCACAATAATAAGAGCAGCAATAAAGCAACCAGCAGCAATTCTCGCAGTGAGAAGTTTTGTGGAAGCAAGTATCAGAGCCATCCCCCAAAATGATGAACCAAGATCTAAAATACAAAGCCAATCAGAAAAATTATTAATGCAACTCAAAATTTCCTAATCATACTAATCAATATTCAACTTAGAGATTATCTACATATTTATACATCACATAATCACATTATTTGCTCTTACTTTTCATGTATGCAATTTCAGATCAAAGTCAAAGACATGATACCAAGACTAAGGTTCTAATTGATTTCAAAAGGGCTACCCCCATTTCATATATCATGTGGAACAAAGGTAATATTAATGTGTTAACCGAAAAAGGAGATCGAAAAGTGCATTACATCCAGCAGGCAAGATGATCCAGTATGCACCACCTCTAGTCTGTGTTACTCCACCCTCATTCGCATGAACCTGGATTCCCTCGACCTGTTGGCATCAAACTAATGATAGTTTAGTGTGCAGAAGAGAAAGCAAAACAATCTTAGCAGAGTTGGCTACTTGTACACCAAAATGCAGTAAGCTTCGGCATTCGCAGTTTTACCTTGCCACAGGTGAGAATGCAAGCAATTGCATGACTTGCTTCATGCAAAAACACAGTGATGAGCTTGAAAGGTGTAAGCAGAAAGGTCCTCCATAGCTAAAACCACCACATCAAAGTATTAGCATAAGAATATCAGTTCTAAAGCTGCTGAAACCAAATATGGTTATAGTTCCACATATATGGAAATTGGAAAGTAAGAACTAAAAATGATATAACATCCAAGTGATACTAACCAAACTAAGGACCTCTTATATAAACATGTCAAATCAACTCATAGTAGAGCTACCCATATTTGATCCAATCACAATAGGTTTGAGAAACAAGAAATTTGAAAATGACAAACAATTCTTAATACTCTCTCTATATTGGGAGGCATGATTCTCGCAACTAAAAGCCTGAAAATTTTGACATGGAAACAACATTTGCTCTATCCCAAATTCTCAAATGCCCAAAAAATAAAAAGGAGTACTATTTCATCAGAAATTAGTGATAATTTAAACTAAAGACTCTGACTTTGAGCAGAAAAGAAAATGATTGCGCAAATTGCTAAAGTGGGGTGGGATATCCCTTTCTGAAAAGGAGGAAAAAAAAGTAGAGAGAGAGAGAGAGAGAGAGAGGGGGGGGGGGGGGG
>JASCZI010271909.1:33181-56105 GCA_036250425.1 Stylosanthes scabra
CACAACAGTTCTTGAGCTCCCAGTTGGGCATTGTGGCTGCTTTTTCTTTCTCAATTCAATGAATGAAAGGATCAAACTTTCTTGTGCCTGATTGAAGTTGAAGGAACAGCGTTTGGTGGGTGCGAAAAGAAATAGTAATCAAATCGGAAATGTTTTTGAAAAAGATGATGAGATTTATTGGGCAAAATGACTGCTACAACGGGATGGGTTGGTTTGCCTGCCCCCAACGCGTAAAAGTCAACCAAGTCGATCAAACATACGCTCTTTTCTCTTCACTTCTTCTCTTTTTAATGTTTTTTCAATGACAATTATGAGGTGGTCTCTTCCCAATATTATCGTTCTTTTGTTATTCTATGATTTGGTATTTACAATGACTTGTTTGATCTTTTCAAGAGTACTTAGCAATTACTAGTTATTTATTATTTCATAGTTGTTTTGTTTTTAATTTTCCTTTGATTTTGAAGAGTGTTACTAGTTTGTATTTGGGTTACCAAACAGTATTCTTTTATTTAATTAAAAAAAGAAAATTAGGATAAACTGAGATGCATAATTCTTAACTCAACTGCTTTTACCAATTACCAAGTAGTAGTTTTTCTCGAATACATATTCTATGTATAGAACTAGTCACCTTTTTGGATATGTTTGTATCTGTGACTGTGTCTTAAAGCGACTTGATCCAAACTTCCTTCACCTTCAACACCAATTCTTGTTTACTTCCCCTTTAGGCCTTTACACTACTCAAGTCTCAAATTATAGACTTGATCTTAACCTATTTTTGGTGCTGGTACCTTAATGTTGTATGACTCAAATTAATATGACCCTTCTTAGTAAGAAATAGTAACTACAAAGTGCTAACCACTGCGAGTTCTTATATCTACTATGTATACAGTATATACATACAAATCCGAAAGGACTCAATGCAAGGATGATGATTGATGAATAAGCCGTATGCCTTAGTCCTCATTAAGGCGAACGGCGGCTATGTTTTTCCCTCCTATGAGAGTGTTCATCTCTTTCTTTTCTTTTATGAGAATGTTTCTCTGATTCTGAACTCCTATACCTATGTTCTTTCTCAGATGAACTCCTATGATGGTAATGGCTACCCTTCTCTTCTTTTCTCTCCGAAGAGCCCCTTCTGCGTGAGTGATCTTCTCGGTGACTTGAACTTCTTCTATGATGCCCTTCCTCATCTTCTCGGAAACTCGAACTCCTTCTATAATGCCCATCCTCATCTTCTCGGTGACTCGAACTTCTTCTATAATGCTCTTCCTCAGTGTCTGCTGAACTTTTGAGGGCATCTTCGGTCCTGTTCCTGTCCTTGGAACTCCTCCTATGAGAGCCTTCTTCCCTGTCCGAAAGGTCCCTTTCTCTTCTAGGAGGGGATGGTACCTGTATATACACATGAATAAAACGAAAGTAAGTACATAAAGGATCATTTGGTTTTTAAAACTTGCAGTAAGTAACCAAATAATTTCTCAGAAGCAAAAATAAACAAGCACAGAGAAATAATCTTGCCATGACCTGTTTGACAGTGAACACTGAACAAGAACAACCTTATAATAAATATAGATTTATTTATCATTAGATATTAAGTATTCAACAAAAATCCGATAAACCATCTCAAAGAAACATATGCTGTAAAGTTAATAACAACACCTGAAAGCGTGACATGTATCTACCCTCAGGTGGTGGTGGAATACCAAGCTTCTTCAATTCCTCGTATGGGATCGGCTTCCTGATAAAAGGCAAGGCATGGTTTGAGACCTAGTTTCTAAGATAATTCAAAAGAAAATAGTAGATATAATTAAGAGAGCTGAATATATACAGGGGTGCACGAAACGGTTTCTCTCTTCCCCCAAAACGGAGTTGTCCCGATTCCTTCTTGCCACTAAGGCCACCACCTGTGAGAGAAAACAGAGATATGAGATGGTTCTGGCTCAGTGAGCAGATACTACAAATCCAATTTAAGGAATGAGACACTTTAACCAACCTAATCTTCTAGGAATCCATCCTGGCATCAATTGCTGCCTGTTATAATCAACAATGACTTCACAATCATCAATATAGGAATGATGAGCATCCTACAAATGAGAAAAACATATATCAGTACAATTTCCCATTCAAAAAATAAAAAAGCATGAAGCAATTTGTTTTAAACACATTACAGCACCATATATGCACGTCGCATCTCTCTTTCAGTTTCGAATTCAACGAAAGCATAACCACGAGAAGCTCCTGTCACTGCAACCAAAATCCAAGTAAATCCAATATAAATTTGAACCCCTCAGTTGGACAGAAATGTGGTTAACAGAATAATTATCAATATATGTCATTCAGAACAATAAATGCAAAACATTGTGAACCATTGGTAGGGATCTAAACAAAAAACTTGGCTGTTAAAAGATGCATGATGATATCACAATGGTATAGGGATTGAATATTAAGATGGACTAAAGAACTATACCAATGTCTCTGACCAAGCGTAAGTTCTTCACCCGACCATACTTACTCATAACCTGAAAGTCAAAAACCACATAATCCATCAGATAAAAGAAGTGGCAATATGATCTAAAATTCTAAATGTGGATCAGGATTATAGTATTTTCTGTCTCTCTTTCATTTCTCCATCAATTCTGAGTTCCTAAATCGAACAAACTTTAGTCTTTAAAACTGAATTGCATGAATCTAATCTATTTAGAGCTTTATACCTACAAACAACAAATACTAATAGTACAATTGAGTTACTTTCAAACCTTCACCTACGGATTCTTTGCTCAGAAACACAATCAAAATTGATCCATCCTTCTAATATAATATCTTACTTTCACTTCTCTCTTTTCAAGGAGAAAATCAAATCAAGTAACTAAGTTAAGACATTCTAAAATATTCTTATGTGTAGTTTTCAGAAGATCAAAGTAACATCCACTTCTATTTCATAGGCATAACTAACTACTAAATGGAAAATTAGAAAAAGATGTGAGAAAGGTGAACCTTGCGGAGAGTGTCTTCAGAGGTGAGACGAGAGAGACGACCCACGAAAAGAGTGCAATAAGGGTCTCCAATAATCTTAGGATCACCAAAAGGGTCATCTGCAAAATCCAATTTTTCAACATAAAAATGAACAAAATCAAATCTTTTATTACAACTCCATTGCAGAAAAACAGAAAGAGAAGGAGGAGAAGACAAGAAGGGAGATACAAACAGAGGCCAATAGAGGAACAGAGGTAAGCGCGATAAATGGCATTGTCGTGAGGAAGAACGTCGGTGCCGTCAATGCTTCCAGCTTGAATGGGATGGTAGGAATCAGCGTAGAAAACTGAGTTCAAGTTTCTCGCCCTCATTTTCTCCATCTTCTTCAAATTTAGAGATTAGGGATTCAAGAAGAAGAAGGAACCTAATCTACTCTAAAACTAAACTAGATGAGTTCAGAGAATCAGCTGAGTAAAGTGAACTGCCAAAATGGTATAGCTGCAACTCTCTGTTCTCTTTGCCCCTTCTAACTTCTAATTTCTTTTATTATTATTGCCTCAATTTATATAAAAAAAATTTATCTTAATACTATATCTACATTTATTTTTATCAATTAAATTTAATCAAATCGTTAATTTTTATAATAAATAAAAAAAAATTTAGTATTAAATAGTACAAAAAACACCATCGAAACAACTTTTTATTTGAACTAGAAATAATCTTTTATTCTTGATTGGACATTTAAACTTCATTGTAAACCTATAATTATTCATTATTGATTTCTATAAATAACTTTTATGTAACTTCCCACAAATTTTTTACCTCCCAAATCCCAATCTCCCATGTTAAATTAGTTTATTTTAAAAGATATTTTAATTAAAAAATTGTAATAAATCTTTTTAAAATTACTCTAAAACATAAATATATTATTCTTTTTCAAAATTTGTAAGTACTAAATATGGTAGACTTTAGAAGGTTTAATTAGTGGAGAATGTAGGCGTAGCAGTGCCAAAGTTAGAGTAGTAAGAAAGTTTTTCATAAATATTAAGACAGAAATATCAATTACATATCTGAATCATCAAAACTGATCCAGGTTTCAACAATTAAGTGATACCAAAGTTGCTTGATAGAGAAGGCCTTTACCACAACATCAAAAGCCTGAACTAACATCACAGGGCAAGTGAAATTATGAAGTTCCAACAACAAAGGACTGTACAATTTGTTCAATCAAAACTAATCAGGCTCTATTAGCTGTCTCTAGTAATTGCCGCACTACATTTAACTTGCCACACTTCTGAAACACATCCTTAAGTATATCTCTGGCAGATTGTGATAAACAAATACCATGTTCCAGCATTGATTTTGCTTTCTCATAAGCTGCATCAAGTTGACCATTCTTACACAGCTTCTGCAGCTTTTTGTTCTCTAATTTTCTTTCCAATTTACAACACAGATCCAACTGATCATGTTCTCTCAAAAGACTGTCTACTAAATTGTAAGTGTGAAAATGTGGAATCCATCCAAATCCCAGCATTTCATTTAACAAGTCATAAGCAACTTTCCAATCCTTCCTCTCACCATTAGCATGGATTAAAGCTGCATAGGTTGTATTATCAGGAAGGCATCTTTTCTTGTTCATGATTTCATAGACCCTTGTCGCATCACTCAAGTTACCCAATTTACACAGCATAGATATGATAGAATTGTAAACAACCAATTTCGGCTTTAAGCCATGTTGCAACATTCTCCCAAACAATTTACTTGCTTCCTCCACTCGGCGGTGTTCGCACAATGCCCGTATGACAATTGAGTATCCCTCTTCCACACAAGTTAACTTCCTCTCCTCTGCAATCATCAAAATTTCAACAGCTTCTTCTGTCTTACCTAGGCGACAAAGCTCGGAGATCAACTTAACTACAACGAAAGAACTAGGCAACAAGCCAGAACTATGAACTGCCCTAAATACAGCAATTGCAGGCTGAATTGAACCACTAATAGCATTACTATTACATCCAACATTAGGAACCAAAATAGTATAGGGTCTACGAGTATTTTTCACCCTTACCTTCTCAACAGAACCTTCTTTAGCACTCATTGAGCACAATTCACCAAGGAGTATGTTCACCGCGGATCGAGATGGAAGCACACCAATCTCGTCCATTCGGCCGAAAATCTCAAGAGCAGCCTCTAATCTACCAACTTTACACAAACCAACAAGCATGTTGCTACAGGAATAAGTATCAGGAGATTGAATCCTGCGAAAAATCGAAAGCGCGAGGTCAACCATCTCCTCAGATGATTGCCTCTTGCACAGCACATAAAGCATGTTATTGTACACAAGATTATCAGGCTCACACCTAAACACAGTTCCCATTTCCTCAAACAGTGACAATGCTTCCCTAATCCTTCCATTCCTACCCAAAAATCTGATGCAAATAGACAAAGCCTTACAAGAAACGCTACCTTGATTATGCATCGAGACAGTGATCAACAAACACTTCATGTCATCAAAGAGCTTTCTCCTACACAAAAAATCAAGCATGTAGTCTACAACAGAGTGATGAAACCGAAACCCCATGTGGGTCCCAGCCCAAGAGAAGAAAGTCAAGGTCTTGGACCTACCCAGTTGCTTGTAACTCATCAACACCCTAAGGACAAGGTTGGAGCTCAACAATCCCTTGTAAGGACCCAAAACATGATCAATGTTATCACTGTTGGAAGAGACACGGTTGCAGAGCAAAGAACAAATGGAAACAGCAAGAGAAGAAGAAGAGGAGGAGGTTGGTGGTGTTTTGTGTGTGGGAACAATGGAATTAGTAGAGGGAATAGATTGTGGAGGAGAGGAACGAATTGAAAAAGTTGCAGAGAGATTATTGAAAAGGTGATGAATGATGGAAAAACAAGCACCGCCATTTCTGTTTCTAAGAGCACACAACATAATTTCTAGTATTTTACTATTCTACGAAGACATCAATGCTTCAGTAGCCATTACTTTTCGTACTTCTTCCTCTGTGTCTCTGAGGAATTGAATTTGAGGCACCATTGATTCCTTTCGCTTCCTTTGTTCTTGTTCTTCATGTTTTTTTTTTTTTTTTTGCGCTTGCTTTCTTTTTTTTTTTGGTAATATTTGCGCTTGCTTTCTCAATAGACCGAACTAACATTTGGGCTTCACTCTTTCTAGGCCTATTTATTGGGCCATAGGTCGGCCCAATATTCCATAAAAAATACCCAAGCAAAACAAATTCTTAAATGTCCAAAACTATAGGTAATGAATTTTGTTAAAAAAGTTTACCAAAAAAAAAATTTGTTAAAATAAAGATAATTTACTTTGATTTCTTTGTTTAATTTGCTTAGCATAAAGAACAATGGTTAATTTCCTTTCATGAAAAATTATTAAATGACCTATATATTTTTCTTTTAATAAAGCTTTTTTTCTATCTATGAATTACTATATATGTTTAGAATCAAATTCTAGACTAATGCACCATCCACCAAACTTTAATATTTTATTTTCATTTTCTTCCTTTAATTTCCTCTCATTATTATATTGGAATATATGTATTATTATTTCATTTACTTAGATTTTCAATCTAGCTAATAGCTATATATATGAGAGGGTGAATAACATAGATTTCCGACAGCCGAAACTAAAGCTTGTTATTTTCCTTAATGATATATGTTCATGTCAATGTCACAAATTAAAGGCCTTTATTATCAAATACAGTTTTAACAGCACATGTAATGCTGTTTAGCAAACAAAGCTTGTTTGTTTGATTGGATTGGATTGGATTATTGGCTCTCATATATCATATCATTTCATCTCATAGGGCTTACGTGTAAGGGCCACTCATACTAAAACATTCTAGCACATCTACCCCATTTGCTGCATGCTTCAATTAAGGACATTAACTATTTTCCAAATTTTTGGCAAGCTAAGACAATCACACCATTCAGATTGTGACAACTTGATGAGATGAAATATGTAATAATAATGTTCTCAATTTTGTGTGACAATCACAAAAGATAATAAATTTGTTTTGCACTTTATTCGCATAGATTTCATCTTATTCAACGCTTACCATTTAATTAATGAGGTTTATCATGAAGGGATTGATGTTTCTTTTAAATACATAAACTCACTTAATTTATTAGAAATTATTGTTTTAAAATATAATTTAATTTTTTTTTTCGGTGTCTTAAGTGAAACTCGAACTCGAAATCTCTTAAAACGGAGAAGGAGTAATGTCATATGAATTATATAGCTTATCAATAAAATATAATTTAATTAAATATATTAAATCATCTAATATTTATTAATAAATACTAATAAATTTTATCGATGAATTATAACTTATATGATTTTTTTTGTGGTAAGAGATTTCGAATTCGAACCTGACATTACTTAGTTATTAAGAGTTAAGATTATTCCTAAGAATTTATTTTATTTGATTTTTTTAGCATACATGGCAAGTTGGCAGAGATGGAAATGAAAATGATATAAATTTGAAAAAGGTGGGGCAAAGAAAGTAGCATTTATAGCATGGTCCCCTTATTTTGAGCCATTTACGTACGTACATTGAAGTGTAAGAGGCGAAGTAAGCAACAATAATTAATTAATTGAGTTTAACGTAAGATGTGATTAGCAATAGGGTAGGCATTTGTATCCATTGATTTGGAAGATTCTAATAATGGCATCTTAGTTTCTATTTTGGCACATAACATCAATGTACATAACATGATGATGCATCAATAATTATGGATTTATATCTAATTTAATTTATTCACTAATTGCGCTGCTCTGCAGTACGTACACTCTGATCTGCACACAAGAAATTCAAAAGAAAAATGTCATAAAAAGATTCGTATATAGCAGAGAACAGAATCATCAAATTGAGATGATTACTTCCCAAAATCGATGGTCATGTTCCAGATCTCTAGAACTTGTCTCAACTTTCAACCGTGTGCATATATGCTCGTGGACAATAATATAATATAATTAATTAAAGTTTTTACATAACCACTTCGTTCATACAAAAGATAAAAAGAAAATGCATGGCACAGTAAGAAAGAAACTAAGAGGTAAGTAATGGTAGCTAATATAATAGGGAGAAGCTAAGTCAGGAGTAGTGTAGTACTATATATATACAAATTCAGGTTTAATTGATTTGGATGGATATGAGTGTGAGTGTGAGTGTGAGTGCGAGTGCGTGTTATGAGTGAGTGGTGGAGAAGATATTACCATTATTAGGAGTGAAAAAAAGGCAGAGAAAGATTGGACATACAACGTAGTAAGTAGACACCAAGAAACAGACACTGCAGGCTCTGGAGACAACGGACCCATTCACAAACACAGTCAAGATAACAAGGATCTTTTTTGTGGACACACCCCCGTATCATTCATCTTCTACCATTTAATTAACTATGTTTATATAGAGTCCAGTCCAATGATCAGCTCATTAATTTGCTTAAATAAGTATCGGAAATTTGAATTCAATTTCATTTTATACATGCAATAATTCATTATTCAATGACAAACTTTAAATGGAGCTTAGATCCGCGACGAATTAATTGTCAACCTGCTGAATTAGGGGATACTAGGATTGAAAAACAAAACTATATATATATATAGAATAATATTCCGATATCTCTCGTTTAAATACACTCATAAAATGTTAAATTAAAGTGTTGATGAAATTAAACTACTACATATATTAAAAAAAAAAAAAAAAGACACACACACTATATGTATGGTCCTAGATGTTTACATGACACTGATAACAGTACGGCCACGCCATTGTTTTTCTATAATAGATTCATATATAATTAGTAAAACAAATGCTCACTCTTTCCTCCTTAATAACTATTATAATTAAAAAGTACCCTGAAATAACAATAATATATATATATAATCTTTTATGTGTCATTGAATACCAAATGACAATTCATGGTACGGTTGCTGCATGCTGCCATGATCTTCTTGGCTTTCTTTGTTTATGCTAATAACAAAGTTATAAAGGTGCATAAATTTATTAATCAATCTTATTAATAACAACCCTACACCTAAGCCGGCATTTAGATACAATTTAGGTGCTTAATCCTTATCAAACTCTCAACAAACAACACTCTCCACACGTCCCTTAATTATTCCACATCATCACCAACTAATTTACCCTTTTTCTTTAATAATCTTCTTTATATCCAAAGTCAGTTGGAACAAAAAAGGTTGGTATATATGATAAGAATATAAAACATCCTAAAACATAATTTACAACGATGCAGATTCAATTAAGTCTTTACTGTTTCGTTAGTTCCCTTGAAACAACAACAACCCTTTAATTAGAATGAAGAGCATATCATTTCTCACACCTTCTTTCTGATCCCATTTTGTCCACTTTGGACCACTGAGAATAAATAAAAAGCTTCAGCTACATACTTGATTTGTTACCTTTCATAATAATTCAAATCTCCTTTATGGTATTCTTCTATCTTCTCTTCTCTTGAGACCTTTCAGAATATGTAGTAGTATCCTTCTTTAATATATGCTTTCTTTACTTAGGTTTATTTGTATCAACCAAAATTGACTAGTACACTATATATAACTTTTTCCCCCTTTTTTTTTTGTCAAGTTATTCCCAACCTGACAGGTCGCTCGAGAACTAATTCTTCGCGGATTTAAGCTCCATTTAAGAGTTTATCGCTGACTACTGGGTTGTTGCATGCACAAGGCGAAATTCGAACCCCGACACTTGTTCAAGCGGACTAGCGAGATAATCACTATACCAACCCAAGTTGTTTTTTATTTTTCCCCATTTAAGTCATCTTCTTTTACTACTGGCGCTGCTTCTCATTAAAAAAAAAGTTCCTCATTTTCTTGTCTTAGATTTTGCCATTATAGGCTTCAGTTCCCATACTAGAGTTCTTCATTCAGATTTTTTTTCCCCACAAATTCTTTTTTTTTTTTGGATGAAACATGGCAATTGAACTTTGTTCAGAGAATTTTGGGGTTTCTTGTAATAACTCATCAATGAGTCCAAGAATCTCATTCTCACATGACTTCTCACAATCTGATGTGATACCAGTTGAGCAACACCCCTTTGGATCAAACACTTCTGATTTGGAATCAAGCAATGATTTTGATTTCTGTGTCACTGAAAGTTTTGAGCTTGTTGAGTCTTTTCCAGCAGATGAGTTTTTCTCAGGTGGAAGGATCATCCCCACTGAAATCATAGGATCAAAGAAGAAGAACAACAACAACAACATCCAAAAGTGTCATCAATTAGCACCACAACACCCTCCTCCATTGCCTCCACAATCATCTGCTAGTAGGAACTTGAAGAAGGAAGGTTCATCAAAAGAAGGAAAGTTGATGAACAATAATAACAATGATTCAAAGTCATTTTGGAGCTTCAAGAGAAGTAGCAGTTGTGGGAATGGATACAGAAGAAGCTTGTGCCCTTTGCCACTTCTATCAAGAAGCAATTCAACTGGATCATCATCATCATCCAACACCAACAACAAGAGGAATCCATTGTCAAAGGAAGCAGGTACTAATAAGCAAAACTCACACAAACATTCTTCTTCTTCTTCTTCAACAAACATTTATCATCAAAAGCCTCCATTGAATAACAAGAGTCATCATCATCATCATGGATCTTATGGTAACAACAACAGTGTTAGAGTTGTTAGTCCTGCTCTTAATGTTCATTCTGCTAACCTATTTGGTTTGGCCTCAATCTTCTCCAACAATAGAGATAAGAGCAAGAAGAAGTGATGATTGATTTTGATTATGAATTTACATTACAATAACTCTATATATGTACTCCAAGCTACAAACATGGCTTATCATTTTGGTTCTATATATCTTTTTTCTCTCTTTTACTATCTACTTTCTTGGATTCTCTAACGTGTGTGATTTGAAGAAAAAAAAGGAAGAAAAAGGATGAGGTATTGTAGGGTTAGATATTTTTGAAATTAATGTATGTATGATGCTTTAATTTGGATCATAAAATGACAGATCAATGTAGTTTTTCATGGCTTCTTGTCCATTGCCTGTGTTTTTCTCCCCTGCTTTTGTTCTTTTAGAGATTCTGTAAACACATTGATTTTGATTATTACATTTTTAATTTCTTAATGCTAATTATGCTTGTTTGCTTATTGGTGAGGGATTACCAGATTATTACTCCAGATTCTATGATTAATTTCTTGATGACTAGAAAAGAATGCCCAATTGAGATAAAATAGCTCTCTGTAACAAGTTATTCTCCAAAACAATGATATTGTGTTAGGTAAAGCGGTTAGAGGGAATTTATAGAAGCTTTTACTTTACAATATATGGAAATTAATTTATTTTTAACATTTAGGACATTGAAAGTTGAACATTGTAATTAACAAGATTGGCATATATTAATTTAGATATGGTGAAAAATTAAGTGTTGTTACCTAGTGGGTTATGCTGCAGGCCCTATAAAAAAAAATTTTAAAAAAAAAATGATGGGTAGAGTACATTCTACATAGATAGAAAGATTTGTAGGTGAAGTTGAATTGAGACAACTTGGTAACTAACTAATTTGATCCTACAGTATAGTAGTTGCATGCACGTTGTGTCACCTTCAGCTTCAGTTACAACCTATAAACAACCATTGCCAACTGTCCCAGAAAAGGCACACTTAAAATGATTTATGTTGAAATTATTATTGAAATAAATATATATATATATATACATGGGGATACATAGATGACATTATTATTATTATACATGCCCAAAGACAAAGAGTAAGTACAAACAGTTCATGAAAATTTATAGAAACACATTATGAAAGCCATAACAAGTTGTTTCTTATTAAATTGACTTTTTGTAGTTGAGTCAAGCTAAGTTTCACTTTCACCCATACTCATTAATTATTAGTCTCAAGGTGTTAGCTAGTGTAGTGTCAATATCTCATCTCATTCACTTTGCTTAGCCATCACAAGTGAAAATTTCTAAACACTAGCTTCTAGCTACCTTACATTCTAATCTACTCAATCAAACATATTACATTAGTTTTCCTAAATATTATGATGAAGATCAGAGGATAAATTTAGTTCAAAGTTTTCCCAAAAATATCCCCCTCTCTTACCTTATATATAAAAAAGCATTTCAGATGTTTCATGATTTACGATAATTCAGTAATCTTAATAATTAATTTTAATATTAATAGTTAAAATCACTGAATTATCATAAGCTATAAAGCACTGAAATGCTTCAATTTATATATTAGGAAGTCAAGATATTTTAATTACACACGGACAATTTGTCAAAAGAGATAGATGTAAAGATCGTCAAGAACTGAACATGGAATGCACATAAAAGTAGTATGTCCAAAAATGTCAAAATGCATATGCATGTATGGCACAAACTTTCTTGCCATATTGCCAACCACTAAAGCTGATGGATCATTATTGATATGATGATGCAATAGTGGTTGAAACTTGAAACCAAATACATACACTCAAATTGTCAAGCATGGCACTTGCATTCACTAGTAGCCACCTCTACTTTTAAAATCCCAGAATTTCTTCATTCGGTCACAAAGTAAAAGTAGGTAAAAAGTAAATATTCTTATTAATTTCAAGGCCAATTATACTATATAAACGATAATGCGTAAAGAGTCTGGTCAATCCTTTGGGGCCTTTCTCTCACTTGGCGGAGTCGGTTTCACGAATCAAGAATGTGATTATTTCATATCCAAGCATTGAGATGCGATATAATTTTATATTGATTGTCGCGGACTAACACAACTCTATACGGTTCAAAGACGTCGTTATTACTAAGTCCTAATTAATATATGCAATTCAATAAACAACAGAAATAGATACTACATTCATTTGTTAGACAATTAATTAAGCTGAGAATTACAACCATATCCATGGTCCTAACTCTAGAGTGAGTGGTGGAAGCTAAGTGAAGAACCCTTGTTAGAACGCAAGAGAAGGGTACCACTCTGAAATATATTTGAATTATTTAATTTTGTAGAAAGAAAGCAATAAAAAGGTGGTATGTATGTAGGGCATGGATGGCCATAAAAAATCCAATTCCTTGACGCAAACACTATATATGGCCACAGGTTTTTGTTACCCATCTTCAAGACCAACACCATGTGCTCTTTATTCATATCTCCAAGTACATTCTGTACAAAATTATGCATCTTTTCTTCTTTTTCTTTTTCATGCATTTCAATCTACTCTTAGTATAAGTAATGGAATCCAACATTATAATGCTAAGATGAGCTTAGGTGGTTATTAACATTAGATATAATATGAAATGCAATTAACGTTAGTTTGAAGCAATTAAGCAATGCAAGGGAGGTAGAAAAGAAAAGAGATGTTTTTTATGCATAGAAATAGAATGGATTTATTTTTGGTATTAGTACAATGTGGCATGTGCGCACATATGACAAATGCAGGTCATGACTCATGAGTTGTAAAGGTGGTCCTTTAATTTATTATATCATCACAATATTCTTTCATTCTTTCTAAGAATTTCTTTTGACTTAGCTTCTTGAAATGTTTATTTCATTTTATTTTGGTAATGAAAATTCTAATATTTAAGCACTCGGATTAATTAAGGACCTTATTGACCAAGGTATTAATTAATTACTAGATTATTATTTGTGAAGAGACTCATCATCAATGGAAACTAAAGGAAAGCTAATAAGTCTTAGTTTTGAAAATTAAAAGTATCATCATCAGATTCAGATCAGAGTATGCACCCACTTGATAATGAAAAATTAAATCAAAGCCATTCAATATAGAGAGATCATCAGAAGAGAATGAATAATAATAATAATTTAGACTGGGCTAGGATTATACTAAGTAAAACTTTTCACCAAAATAATGAAGCTTACTACATTTCTTTACTTCAAGAAGCCCATTGCTCAAAAACTCTGTCAATCACTGATCAATTTTGGGCCAAGAACTACACAGTTCCACTTTTAGTAAATTAAAAAAAAAAAAAAAAAACACAAAGTTTTCTAATCCATTAAAAAAAATGTGAAAAATAGTTTTGCCACCACCTAATAGACAAATAGCTTACTCATGACAAAAAAAAAGAAAAAGAAAAGACAAATAGCTTACTTTTGCCTTTTGTCTTTAATCTTAATTCTTAATTAGTTTTATAATCACGCTAGATAACTAATAACATTTTCGCCAACATCAGTCAATAATTTAAATCGGATGTTCTATTTCTTTAGATTTTGAATGTTCTATTTCTAAAAAAATATAAAATTAGCTGATGATTGTTTTAGGTTTTAGATGTTTTATGACTTTTTTCGTGAATATTCTATAAGAAGTGGTTACGGATGTTTTATTTTTTATTAATTGATTTGTTATTAAAAAATGATTGATTACCTATATTTTTTTTAAGTTTTAGTACTATTTACTCTTTAACCCAAAAAAAAATTAAATATTAATGCTACTTTACAATTTTAGCAAACAAGAGAAGTTATTAATAGAGGACTAGTAATGATTGATATGAGCCATAGTAAAGATGTAATGCCTTGGATTATTATTCTCATGTTTCTCTATCTGTTTGGTTTTGGTGTTTAATCACTAGTATTAGATTACACTTATGATCATCAGTCATCACATATATATTTCATAATTAACACAATTGCCTTACACTTTTGGCTTTATGTATGAATTTTGATAAAAGTATCCACGTCATCCTGCGGTTTCTGTTGATGCATGCTGATTCCCTACAATGAAAGTTGGTGGTACATTATAATTTTCTTTTTCTATAAGAACAAAATCACAAAATCCAACGTCTATTTCCTGTAGATAATTTTCATTGTTAAAAGACAATCTAGATTCTACTACTCTTAGGAGTTTGGAGTATCGAAAAAGTAGATAGTAATTAAAAATATTAAATCCTTTCAGTTTATTTTGGTATTATGCAAAAGGCACTATACTAATCCTTTGGTATTTATTGAAGGTAAAGAATTATAATTGGTCAAGAGTCACTTTAGTTTATACGACCACTCTTATCATGTGACAATACTTCCCTTTCTCTTTATATTTTCACATTATCTTACCTTTGTTACTGTTTATTGCCAATTCCCCCTAAGAGGGGTCCACTGAAATTCACGTGTACCTTATACTTTTCTTTTTATATTACTAATTATTTGAAATCAAGGTATGAACATTCTTAATTATAACATAGATACTCACCAAAAACAAAATTATAACATATATATTGAAATAACGTTTTAATTTAATTGCTAAACAATATTAATACTATATTGGTTAGTATATTTCGAAATCATTTTAAATGTTTAATGATTTACAATAATCTGATAATTTTAATTATTTATTTTAATTTATATATATATTTAAAATTATTTTATAATTGAAATTAACGACTAAAATTACTGAATTATCGTATATCCTGAAAGATCTGAAATTTTCTTACAACTTTTATACATGGTACATCTATCTCTCTTAAAATTAGTTAATATTATCTTATAAAAATTATAATATATTATATTTACAAATTATAGTGATGATATTATTAAATGGTGTAATAATATCAACTAAAACCGTAAAATTATCATGCAATATATTATCACATGTAGTGTATAGTTTTTTTCCTGAGGGAAAGCAAACAAGTGTAATGAAGAAAAGGATGGAAAGGAAGGAAAAAAGGGTAGCATGATTAATATCCTTTTGGGGCTTTAAGTCCTGAAAAGTTTATAATAGAATGAACCAGTTATTTTGCTTCTTCTAATGCATAACAAAACAAAACTCTACTTCTAATACCCACCAATTAATATTGCTACTTCATTCACAATCACACCCCCACCGACAGCGCGTCACTTCCAAATAATTTCAACATTTCGCTTTATCAACCTATACATATTTTTTTATTAATTTAATATTTGTTTGTTTTCTTATATTTTATTTTCTTATAAAGTTTAAGCTACAGTTTTAGCATGAATAGTTCTGCTGGAAAAGTATAAGTATATTCCTTTTAGGCATTTTCAAAGTCTTTATGACTACACTCGGACGGGCACCACACAACAATTTTAATTTTCTATATAATATCAGAATACGATATATATATATTTTTTAAAATTTTATTAATATTTTAATCTTTTATTTTTATTACAATATAAATTTATATTTTTAAATATTTTAGATACTTTTTTAATTATATATAATATTTAAAATGATATTTCTAAAGTCATTTAAAAATCTAAGTTAAAAACAAGTGCAGAAATATAATAATATTTTAATGTGATATGTTTAAAAAAGATAACTTGTCGTTGAATAATATTATTCATATATTTTTTTTAGTAGATATCAACTTTATATTAATATAAAAATATGATTATAATAGACGAATCATAAAATATAAAAATAATTAATGTATTAATAATTATATTTTGTACGAGGATCAATTTAATGTGTATTAAAAAGATGCGTGAACAGCGAAGCTATTTTTGTTCGGAAGATATGAATGTCGAGATAGTATGGTATGGGGACAATTTAGCAAAGCATCTATGTTTGCTTGTTAAGTAAGTTAGGACTGTAGTAAGTAAGTAGTATAACAGAAGAGATTCGTTTTCTTATTTTTTTTAAACAAGTATCAAGAACTTAATCATAGAACCAGTGAAAAATAAAATAAAATAAAAAGAACTTAATAATCATAGAAAGTTAATCATCCGAAAATGATTAAATAATTTAGAGCATTTTCAATGCTAGTATTAGTTTTAAAATTATTTTGGATCTTACAAAATATTAAGTAAGTATTTGTAGGACCATATATGATTTGAGATGAATATGAGATTTATTGCTTCAATACTTGGTTTTGAATTAAAATCAATTTGGATCCCACATAATACTATTTAATTAACCAGTATTTAATGAGTTGTACACTTGGCACATCCTAATTGGCATTCTTTCAAAGTGATACGGTATCAACTTAGTGATACCGATATCACTTTTTCTATTACTTCCAATGCATAATTCAATATCAACTCAATTCATTTATGATTTCAATAAAAATTGATACCCAAAATATATCTTATTGGAGATGCTCTTAGGAAACGTTTCAAGTATGTCCGGAAATATCAATGTTTCTGTGCTTTTAGTCATTGATCTTAATTATATATATATTTTATAATTAAAATTAAATTAAAATCAACGATTAAAATTATAGGAACACCTGGTTCCGGTACACCGGAAACTCTTCCAATAATTTAAGAGAAAAGAAACCTTCCAAAAGAATCCTTAACCTCCTAAACCTGGCGCTCAAATAACAGAGAAAGACGTAGACACAACGTTATCGAACCAAACCCCTCTGTTTTCGTTTCTTTGTCTCTTTTACTACAAAATACTATTCTTTAATCTTTATTACTATTTTTTCTTTTTTATTTATTTATTGTTTAGAGTTCGCAGCTTCCATGGTTTTGAGTTGACCAATGCTTAAGCATGCGCGTGTTCTTCATTGTTTCCTCTCTTGTCTCATTCCTCTCTCTTATCCTACGCACCTCTACTACCATTTCCATTATCAACTACACTCACTCACTCACTAACTAGTCACTACAACAACAAGAACAAGATAGTGTTAATACCATTTGTTGTTCTTCTCTGTCTCCTCTTGATCCTTTCATGATTCGCTCGTAACGTTACTCTTTTATGTGTTTGTTTTTGTTGCTCTCTACGGTGGTGGTGGGGTTGGGTCAAGCTCCGTCGTCTTCATTACCCCATCACTCGTTGCTTTCTTGCTCAGATTTTTTGCAGGGGTTTGTTCCCACTGTCTTTTCTATTTGTTGACATTATTACAACCCTTTTGTTCCTTTTTCCAAATGGGGTTACTTTATTGCTATGGTTAAGGAGAAAAAGTTGATTTTTTTTTTTCTGGGTTTGTTGGGTGAGAGAATGTGAAGTTCCTCTTGGTGGAGAGGGAGTTTTTAAGGGCTAAAAGTTTGCTTTTTTTTCTTTTTGTTTCTAAATAAAAGTTGGGTTTTTTTAATATTATTATTTGGTGGAATGAGTGATTCTAGTTCTACAGTGAAGAATTCTTCTTCATGTTTGGCCATTGCTGAGAAGAAGGCACAGAAGCCAGGTGGCTGTTCTGGCATTTTCTTTCAGCTCTTTGAATGGAAGAGGAAGCTTGCAAAGAAGAAGCTCTTCTCTAAGAAGCTTCTGCCTCCTGGTTAGTTTCTTTTGTGCCTCAATCTATATATATATATATTTGACTTCAAACATTTATTTGTGTTGTTTTGGAAACTGATAAACATTTATGTGACCTTTGTTGTTGTTTTGTTGAGTGTATCAGCTCGTGCTAAAAGGTTTAAGGGAGATGAAAAGATGCCAAATTCCAAGATCCACTTGGTAAGGCTTTAAAAGTTCATGCTTCATGGCTTGTGTTAGTGTTTGTGATTTGTCTTGTTTTTTAGCTTTGGATCTTATAATGTTGGGGGCTTGTGGTTATGTTTCAATTGTAGATTGCTAATGAGAATAGTGGAGGTTTCCCAAGTGCTAAGAAAGGTGGGAATTATGGCTTTGAGGTAGTAGTAGCACAGAAGAGCGAAATGCGAGCTCCTAGTCTGGTTGCTAGATTGATGGGGCTAGAAACTATTCCGGCTTCAAAGCGTGATAAGTCCAAGAAATCTTTGCATTTGGATGGTTTTGGTGATGAGGTGAAGGAGTGTAAGAGTAATTGTGAGTTGGATAGGCAAGGTGTGGATTCAGAAATAGTAGTTATGAAGCATGATTCAAGGCCTGAGAAGCTTCAGAAGACCGGGACAGATGAGAGACGGGCGGTGACAAGGTTTGGAGCCGAAGCCTTGCAAATTAAGAACGTTTTGTCCAGAGCAAGAAAGTACCATCATCATCATCATCATCATCAACACAATCACCATCCAAAGCTCGCGTCTCAGTTGAAGAGCCCGAGAATTCCTTCAGCGAAGAGTGCTTCTCGAAGCTCTAGGTTGATAGGAGCAGCTACTAGAATTTTGGAACCTGGATTACAGTCTAGAAGCAGAGATAAAGGTTCTCTTCTCACATATCATCCTAAAACCAGCATTGTGACAAATTGTGAGGGACCTATTTCGGCAGATATGCAAAATCAATTTGATTATGATGGCAGCACAGCCAAGCCTTTGATGGGGCAGACTTCTTGCAAAAATTGTGGTAATTTAGTTGATGTTGGCGACTGTAAGCTGGATGCTCCTTTACCTGTTGTGTCAGATGTGTTTGCAACAACCTCGGTATCATCACAGAAGAATGGTAGGTCCTTTACTCCCTCTCATGAACAAGAAAGAGAAATAGTTCTTCTAAGAAGTCAAGAAAAGCCCATGTCTCTTGCTACTGAGAAAGAAGGAACAGATTTTTGTAACAAACACATCACCAAGAGAATGACGGTGCCTCTCAACGGTCCAGATATATGGAAGCCATCAAGCCAATCGATTAGTACTCGAGAGGGTGATGCATCTTCCTTTGCATTAAAGCACAAAGAACGAATGTTGAGCAGCGAAAGAGGCTCATTTGCATCTACAATGAGTAATACAGGAGTGAAAAGAGTGTCATCATCTACAAGCAATGTGAATGAGACTAAAGACTTTGTTGCTCTGAATAGAAGCCTAAGTGGTCAAGTGAGGACAAGGTCACCCACCAAAGTAGATAGTTCGAAATTTGACCTTGAGAAAAAACCAAGTTTTAGTCAGAACAAATCCTTGTCTGATGTAAGGACATTTGAGAGAAAAAGAAGAACCTCAAATGTCATGCAAGGTAAAAGTGCACCTCTTTGTTCAGCTGGAGTGAGTCAGAGAAATCTTCGATCCGATGCACTTGGCGGGAAACAGAAGAGCTTTGTTGGGTCCTCCTGGAATAGTTCTAACATCAAAAGTAAGCAATGCAGTAAGGAGAAAACAGTGAAGGTTAATGACAACAAAACCAATGAGGTGGTTTCGTTTACATTTAATTCCCCGTTGAAGCAAAAGATAGGGATAGATGCTGAGAAGGAAGAGATAAGCACCGATATCGAGAGAAAGACATGCTTCCAAACACCTTCATCCTTGCGAGTTGATGGTTTAAGTGCCTTTCTAGAACATAAGTTGAAAGAGATAACTTCTCAAGAAGATTATGAGTTGGCTACAGGTAATCCATCAAAAAAATCATCTGCAATGATTCTTCAGGAGCTGATATCTGCTCTAAGTTCGGAGCGCCTGATTTGCTGTAACGGTCATCTGTTTGATGAAAACACAGGGTTTCATGTAAGTCTTTGGTTTTTCTCAACATTTTGTTGGCATGAAATGCATATTGCACATCATTGAATTTGTGTTAATAATTGCACTTAGTTAGAGCTATTTGAGTTTAGTTTATTGCTAATTCCACTGGCAGAAAAGTGCATCATTACAACTCTATCTGACTTTTATCTTTTGTTTCTACTCTTATCAGAAAGAGCCAAGACAAGAAAGGATATTCGGAGCCTCTTGCAATGGTAATCATCACAGCCCTGGATCAGTTCTTGAAGCTTCCTTTTCTTCTAGTAGTTTGGATGAAAGCTCAGGTAAAAAGATTTTTGTTTTTCTAAAAAGGTTTTGTCAATTGTTAATCACTGCATTTATAGGGTTGAGTACTCTTGTTTATGGCTATGATCCTTTGTTTAGTTTCAGGGCACAGTTTTCACCCTTGCTCCATGAGTAACTCCTATGATCAGCTGGAACAATTGGAACATGATACTGAACTCACAGATTCTGCAACAACATCCTCAGACAAAGGGAGAGTAGTTTGTGAGATACTGATTGATCTTGTCAACCAAATTCCCGGGCCATTACAAAGCTTATATTCTTTTGGCCCAAGTTTGACTAGAAGCAAGCTCACTCATATGAAAGATGTTATCTTGAATGCTGAATTGGTTATTGGAATCGACGCTGCCTTTGGTCGGGATGAAGCCCCGGAACTTGTAATTCATCGGTTTCTCCTCGACGAACTGGACACCATGGCAAGTGATACTATTTGGAGAAATTTCAATCTCTTCGTGGGGTGCGCCGAGTCTAGACAGCCAAACAAACTTAAGGCATTCCTCTTTGATTGTGTTATAGACTATCTAGAATCAAATTGCTGCCCTTATCTTGAGTGTGGATTCAAGCTATGGTGGACCAAGTTGCATCAATGCTTGAAGGCCAAGGTGTTGGCTCAGGAGGTAAAGTCCGAGATCGAGAGATGGTCGAGCATGGCCGGGATGGAACATGATGAAATAATAGAATGGGAAATGAGCCATTCTTTGGGGAAATGGATAGACTTTGATATTGAAACATTTGAGGCTGGTGCTATGATAGATAGGTGCATATTTCAAAGCTTGTTGGATGAAATTGTTCAAGACCTTGTAGGTTACAAACACCAGCATGGTTCATCATGCAATATCTCTCCCTATCACTAGTAGTAGTAATTGCTAGGAATCAAGATATATTTTTGTACAAAATGGGGATTCTGATATTTCTAACAGAAGCAACTTGGGGCTCCATGCATTATTAGTAGACAAATAAATATCATATACAAATGCTTGTATGCTTGTTTTGTGTTGGTTTATAACTAACCAGTTGATAAGATCAATGACAACAAGGTCAAAGTCTCTTTTGTTTAAGCACATTTTCATATATTCCAATCTGATAAGGAAACTTTGATGGATTACTTATTTGTTGTGTAACAAAGCAAAAAACTTCACATTTTGACTCATTTATTAAAATTGAAAAAGAATATACTTTTATCCATACCCTCAAATCATATATCTCATCTCCATACAACTTACATAATACTGCAAGAATAGAAAAAAAAAATAGAAAGAATATATGTTGGTAAAAAAATAAAACCAGTGAATGCACCCCCTAAATCCAAAGCCTCTCACAAATTCAAACAATCCAAAAAAAAAAAAAAAAACTTTCAGAGGAACTTCCAAGTTCCATCACCATAGCCACTAAGTATGGTTTTTTAAATTGTGGAATGTTGCAGTTGTAAAACTCCAATGTCACATCAGCTGCATTTTCTTTCTGTCTGTCGTGTAATCTCAATTTAAACCCACCTATTATAACTGTCTGTACCCCAAGACAGTTCTTCCAACCACCCTGCCACCATTATTCCTTGCTCCTCCTCCTCTGCTACCTTCACCATTGATGGCACTAGCAGTAGCAGAAGTGAAATTCCTGAGTTCATCCATAGTAGCATAGCTCTTTCTTGCCATCAAAATCCCACCACCCTTCTTCTTCTCCCCTGCATTTGCTGATTTACTCCCTCTAGAACTCGACGACAACACCCCACCTACATTGAACAAGAATATGAGATACAATTCAATACCCAAAATACCAAATATAGCAACTTGATGAAAAAGATTTAGTCTTTCAAAGTGGGCTATTTTCTATAGTATTAAAGAACACACCTTTGGAGTAGTAGCTCTTTGATGGCGGAGTAAGCTCCATTACTGAAGGTAATGCATTCACTGGCTTCCGATTCTCCTTCCTCAATACAGCAGAGAAATCAGGAACAGATTGAGCAAGAGAAGAGACAGAAACAGAGGAACTTTTTCTCAAACCACTCTGAAACTTGACCTGTTTTCTTGGTGGGGTTGGTAGTTGTTGTTTGGGTTCAACAAGTTCCTCACTTTCCTCTTCCTCTCGCACTTGTTGCCTCAAATATTTCATTCTAAGCTTCCTCTCTCTGAGTTCAGCATATGCTTCGTATCTGGGTCCCCTCTCCATGTCCTCCATGATTATGAAGCTCTGTGTTGTGAGACTCATGGGAAGAATAGAGTGGTTCATAATAACAGAGTTGTTATTGTTGGTGTTATTGGGGTTGAGGATGAGAGAGACCGGATCAAGGGCGTGGAAGAGAGAATTGAGAGAAGGGTTTGGTTGATGATGGTGGGTTTGTAACGTTTGTTTAAGAGAGACGTTGCTCTTTGCTATTGTTGTCATTA
>JASCZI010271909.1:67318-98079 GCA_036250425.1 Stylosanthes scabra
AATCTAGATATGAAAATTCTGCTCAAATTGGTTTAACATTCTGCTTATTTACATATGAAAATTCTGCTCAAATTGGTTTAAAATTCTGCTCAAATTGGTTTAACGTTCTGTTCATATACATATGAAAATTCCACTCAAATTGGTTTAAAATTCTGCTCAAATTAATTTAAAATTCTGCTCAAATTGGTTTGTTGCAGCAAGTTCGCCACACTATGTGGCTAATTGAAGCAAGTTCGCCACACTATGTGGCTAATTGCATGAAGTTCGCCACACTATGTGGCTAATTTGCAACAAGTTCGCCACTTTAAGTGGCTTTTTTCGAATTTAGCCTTTTAATAAGACGAACTTGGTGGTGAACGCCAAAAAAAAAAGTTGGATACTAGTAAATAATACTGTGATAATTGTTTTTGGGAAATAAATATTTATTTTATTTTATTTATGAAAATTTGCCAATGGACAACTTATGTGAAGACAGATCTTAGATTAGTGCTCTATTTTGGTTTAATAGAATTTGACAAAGAAATTAAAGTAGTGGGAGATCATGTGAGCGATAAAGGCATGAATATTACAATATCACTACTACTATAGCTTAGTTGCATTATATATCCAAATATTTAACTTGTTAAACAATTAGATTAATTTGATGAACATTTTTATAATAAATAAAATTAGAGTATGTATATTTCAAGTTAGTATATGACACACTGATTGGTAGTTTTCTGAGATTGTAGTTGGTATTTTATGAACTCAATTTGTACATGTATGTTTGGTCCAATCCATGTAGTGTGCTTCACATTTACTATATTAAATTAAATTGAGCGAAAATATATAAGATTTATATCTTCTATTCAGTAACAGTAAAAGTATCATTTATAATTAATTTAAGTTGGTCAATTAAGCAATACATGACAAACTTAAAAAAAAAATGTTTATAATAAGTACACAAATTTTTCCTTTCAACATGTTAACATTGCCCTAGATTTGTTTAACGGTTTTGTGGTAAGTAACTGCGATTCCTGTTATTCTAAAAAAAAAAAAAAAATCCCCCCAAAATTGGATGGTTTTTTAGCTGACTTTTCGGATATTGGAAATAAAGATATTATGCAAGCCTCAACTTTTGGCTTCATAGTTATAGCTTTAGGGGGCTTAACAAACAAAGGGTCTTGTTTGGTTTTGCCGAATGAGTGTAATAGTAGAACCAATTTGCTGGGGTTTTGCAGCTTACATACATTTTTGGCTCCTCGGCTAAGCCTTAGATCAATTAGGGTTCAATCTATTGAGAAAGTTTAAATTACCAACATTTTGATAATTAATACTAACCAATAAATTTAAAATGTTATTATTTATTTGGGCTTTATTTTTATGGATAGGACTTCTCTAATTTTATTAAGTTTTTAATTTTTGTTGGTCACTATTGACCAAAAACTTATTTTTTTTTTTGGTGACAGACAAAAACTTATTAAATACCTAATATGATTGTTTATTATTATAACATAATTATATTATATTTAAATTCATTCTAAAACTAATCTTAACATCATATTAGAGCCTCTAATTTAAGTAGAAGTAGTTTAATTTTGTGAGGTATGATAACTCGACCACCGATATTAAAGCACCTATGTCTCGGCACTATCGGCTTTAGCAGTTTTAGAAATGTGCATGCAAGTTCATCATCTTCCTGAATAGAATTATCTTATGGACTATAGGATAAGAATTTAATTTTCATACATCGTCAGTGTAAAAGAGTTTTTCACATGCATCCAATCAGATATTATCACATTACCAAAAGTAATTAATTTTCAAACTCACTACTTCTAAAGTCATATAAATGCATGAATCTGATTGGATGACTGTGTAAAACTCTTTCTTTACACTGTCAATGCATCAAAATTGAACTCATTTAATTTAGTTTAAATAAAAATTAAACCATACACACCCCTAGTCAACACCATCAACTCATCATGCTGGAATAAGAACTATAAAAGCATACAATTCTTTGAATTTAGAATTAGTGATTCTTTTATAAAATGAAAAATAGCTCATTTTGTAAAATTTGCTAAACTCCTAACTCAAGTATACCAAGTTAGACAGTCACCCTTGTCATTAATTGAAGTCGCTTTACCTTTTAGACATAATGGGTGGGTGCGTGAACTCAGTTTTGATAAATTAAACAAAATATAGAATTAACACAATTAAATGAGTTAAATTAAAAAAATTGAAATCCAAATTTACTTTGCTACAATCCTTTATGCCAGTGTAAATTAGGAAAAATTAAAATTGGATACACTGCAAAGTAGGAAACGCTAAAGTAATTTATAATTTTTATATTTATAATTATTTATTTATTATCATATTAATAACAAACTAGACATACACACACAAAAAACATATAAAAAACAAACTTAAAACGTAATTATGTTTATAAATTTCAATTTAATATGAATACCAATATAAAATTTTCTTTCAAGCTCCGCGCACTCGTTACATAATGATAAGAATCTATTACCATATAATTTAAGTTTACCAATATGAATACCAATATATAATTCTTTCAAAGTTATTAAGTTTACCAATTAATCGGATCTACCTACTATAACTACCTATTATAGAATTCTTTTTGAAAGATTATCTATTATGTTTTACACTTTTACAATTTACTTAACATATGATCCCAAAATAAAACTCAATGCTAAACAGGGAGGAAGTTGCTTGGAAGTATAACCATTTATCCCAAACCATCATTAATATACTCAAAAGCATAACACAATGTATTATTTAGGAGGATCGATAATACCAAACCTATCAGTACTATACTCAAAACTCAAAAGCATAATATCTCATACATATACTTAATAGTTAATACGAAGTCTTTTTTCAGAACCTATATATTAGTACTATACTCAAAAAGCATAATACCTCATATACTTGATACAAAGTCATTTTTCAGAACCAGATAGATACCACCACAAACTTATCATTATTACAACACTCAAAAGCATAATAATACCCCATAAGAAACACTAATGTCCTTCATTCTCTTTTAGGGACTGCAAAGTCTAGGTCCGAATGCATCCTGTTCAATAATGAGATAATGAGAATTAGGCAATGAATTTTTTAAAAAAATAATAATAATAATAATAAGCGCATGAACAAAATAAAAAACATAAGTAATTACTAAGTTTATGTGATATACATAACAATTGGTCCACACAGCTTAGAAAGAACTTACTAGTAACATTTTAGTGTATTGTTAGAGAATACCAAACATATTGGAATAGATATATAAATATAAAGATACAAATAATAATAACTTATTTCTTACCGTGGTTGGTAATCGGGACACATAGAAAAAGGAATTAGAAGTGGATAAAGTCCAGCCTTTAAAATGGGCTTTTCTTTTTTCTCTTGTCCGGCCTCTAATTCCTGTGCTTTCTTACGGAATTCCTCGGAGCTATGGAGGCTGCAAATTTCACAGCTCTCTAAAATAAACATCATTTGAAAGGTTATTATATATATAAAAAAATAAGTAAAAAAAATTAAATCTCGAGTACCTGAGTCTTCAACAGATTCAGTGTAAATGCCACAATAAGATACATGAATGTTATTAGGCATTTCATGTACACGGGCATAGAAAATTTTAGCATCCTCTGTGGAGGAATCCCTCATTATAATTTTAGCCCCCGGTGTTTTAGGCTCAGCCTCCCAAAATAGATGACAAAGAATACCAAGCTCGCCATAGTAAGTTTGTCTGCAAGGGCCGGTACTCGTCAGATGTGAAAACCTATACTCCTGTCCCTGCCAAAACAAAAATATGGCCTAAGAATTTTTTTAAATAGAATTAATATTGTATGAGATAACTGATAGATTAATAAATAGAAAAAATTAATTAACTTTATCATCTCTGATCTTCTTGTTGTAATGTTTGATTGCTAATGCCAGAAAAGGATTGAAATCTTCCATATATTCATCAAATTCATCTCTGAGGTGCAAAATAAATACAAAGAAAAAAAATAAAAAATTAATATTTTAATATTAATATTTAAAGGAAAAAGGCGAAATATCTTGTCATGGTAAACTTACTCATCATACTCAATTTCATAAGGCTCATTGAGCGGTGGGTCGGATTTGGAGCATAACTCCTCTCTGTTTCCGGAAAAAACAAAAAAGGTATGAGATGTTCCGAATTTAATATAGAATCAAAAAGAATAGAAAATACTCACTTTGGTTTCGGCTCCATTTCAGAGTTTTATGACTTGAAGCCAAAAAAACAATTACCACTTGAGAATTCTGAAAACACACAACAAAATTCACATAAAAATACTTTCAGAACAGCAAATTAAAACTTGAGATTTGAGAACTATGAAATAAGGCACAACACAAATTAAATATCATATGTTTGCTCACAGAAATTATAACGCACAACAATAGTTAGGGTTTTGAAGAGACCACGCCTCAGTGCTGCAAATTTTAGGAATAGGGAAGTGCTTCTATTTTATATGCAAACTAGTGCATGTATTATTCCGTTTAGCACGGAACAATAAAGAAGGCATTAAATTTATTCTTTTTTTGGGTATACAGGCATTAAATTGTTGGTGCTTACTAATTTGTAGTTTGCAAGATTCCTCCTCTACACATAGAATGGGACGTGTCAAGCTGCAAGGCACGTCCAACTAGGATGACATGATACGCGATGGATTAGTCTTCAACCTAACGTGTCGATGGATATCATGGACAACCAAAAGTGAATTTATTGACGCAGAAAGAAGTAGAATTTTGTAAGACTCTGATGGTGAACTGGTGAAAAATAATGTAATTATTAATTATTATTGTTAAGGTAATTAATCTAAAAGTTTAGCAAATTTTTTTAAAACATTTTTTCCCCTCTTATAATTTTTTTATTCAAAAAAAATATTTTTAATATAGTAAATAAAAAAAATACTTCCACATTATTTATATTTCAAGTTAGTATATGACACTACTGATTGGTACTTTACTGAAATTGTAGTTGGTATTTTATGAATTCAATATGTACATGTATGATTAGTGTGCTCCACATTAACTATATTAAATTAAGTTGAGCAAAAATACATAAAATTTCCATCTTTTATTCAATTAATTTCAATCAACATATTAATTCCCTTAAACAAATATTGAATACGTGAGAATTTTTTTTTTTTAAAAAAGCATCGTTTACAATAAGTAGTTAAGCACACAAATTTTTACCTTTTACTGCGATAATTTTAGGTGCCATCTTTCAACATGTTACCATTATCCTAGATTTGTTTAACGGTTTTGTGGGTAACTAACTGCAGTTCCTGTTATTCTTAAAAAAAAAAATATTTCCCCCAAAATTGGATGTGATTTTTCGGATATTGGAAATAAAGACGTAGATATTATGCAAGCCTCAACTTTTGGCTTCAAAGTAATAGCTTTAGGGGGTTTCACAAACAAAGGGTCTTGTTTGGTTTTGCCGAATGAGTAGTAATAGTATATCCAGTTGCTGGGGTTTGAGGCCTGAACCAACACCATGAAAACTGAGCCCAGCACATCAAGAAGGGGCTTTACAGCTTACATATAGATCAATTAGGGCTCAATCTTCTTTTTTAATAAGAATTCATTTATTTCTTTCAGATATCCTATTACTTTCTATTCAGCATTCAAATCAACTATGATATAGTTGCAATATCAAACGTCAAAACCAGTCAAACCCAGATATAAATCAGAAACAATATCCAAATATCAAACACAGAATCCAAATGACATACATAAACTATATATAGTCAACTACACAAAATAAATTAACTACTAACACAGCATTAATCTTTTTTCTCAATCAAAGTGGCACTTTCCTGCTCCATTTCAGCAATAAAATCATCATCAAGAGCACCTTTAGGCACAACTTTTGTTATATCCATTGCATCTACCTTGAGGTTAGGCTCCAACTCCCTGATCTGACTCACTGCTCGCCTAAAACCTTGGGCAAACATTTCAAAACCATAATTCCTCTTCACTTCCTCAGCCTCCTTTAGCAACTTACCCATTGTATCAACCTCAACTTTTAACTCTCTCGCATCTTTAACTTGAGACTGCAACTCTTGTATTTGTTTCTTTAGCTCCCCCATTTCTTTTTCCTTCAGTTTTAGAGCACTTGACAAATTCACAATGGATTCTTCTTTTTCCTTGATGATAGCCACCTGCTCATAGGGCGGGCCAAGTGCTCCTTCCCTGGCACGTCTTTAAGAATTCAAAATCATCCAATTAAATATCATGAATGAAATAAGAAAGCTATTCGGTACAGATGTAAATTGATACAGATATAAAAAATTCTTTTGCAATATAGGTTTTACACCTTACATCCCACAAAAATAAAAGTAATGTATAGATATATGGATCCTCATAACTCTCAAATAAAATCTACATCTGTAGGATTTTCGTTTGTACACTATATTTATGTTTGTACCGTATAAGCTCCATGCGAAATATCATCATACCCCTTACTGTGTTCCTGGCTTTTCAATCTTCCTTTACTTATGAATACAGATGTCATTTGAATAGCTAATACACTTGTCAAGTATGTATCCGTTCACTTGTTGCATGTACTTAACAGGAGATATTGGTTATATTATATGTGATGTGATGTGATTTTCATTTTCATAGCTAGAAGCTAGAATGCTTACTTGATATCCAATTTTGGTGTTGAATTGCTTACTGGGATTCCTTTCTTTGCTTCTTGATCAATTTTAGCAGAATGTTAGATCAATGATTAGGGTGAACTGAAAAATATAATTTGAATAAATAATTTTTTTATACAATTAGGCATTTTCCAAAAGCATGCTGTTCTGTTACATCTCATTATTTGGCAGGTCTTAATATCATAATATCCAGAATTCGCATATTGTGAAGTAGATTAAAACTCTCAAGAAGTTACTTACTGAGATTGCATTGCAGATGAAGATGTTGAAGATGATCTTGTCCCTGCGGATAATGTTCCTGGAAAATCTTCTGGGTTCGTCTTCCCCTCTGTTGATTTTGCTTGCCAGCTTGGAGCCATTTTATTCGGTTATCATCTTGGGTATGGATTTTCATATTCATTTTACTTTGAAGATAAATGGGCTTATACTACATCATATTCATTGTTACTTACAGTAGTTGTTTGTAATGTTCTTTTTTGTCTTCGGGCAACATAGAAAAAGGAATTATAGGCGGAAAAATTCCAGCCTTCAAAATGGGGCTTTCTTTTTTTTCTCGTCCGTCTTCTAATTCCCATGCTTTCTTACGAAATTCCTCGAAACTATGGAGCCGCAGATCTCACAACTCTCTAAAATAAACATCAACCGAAAGGTTAATAAAAAATTATAATACTACATGTATCATTGTACATGTTCGTACATCACATTTACAATACTGAAAAATATAAATATTTTTATGTGCTTATGGAGGTATATAATGATACACGTAGATTAAAAAAAATCTAAACTCGAATACCTGAGTCAACAGATTCAGTGTAAATGCCACAGTAAGGTATATGACGGTTATTAGACATTTCATGTATACGGGCATAGAAAGTTTTAGCCCCCTCTATGTTGAAATCCCCCATTTTAATTTTAGCCCCTGGTGTTTTAGGCACAGCTTCCCAAAATTCATGACGAAGAAAACCAAGCTCGCCATAGTACGTTTGTCTGCCATTGTGCCTACTCGACAGATGTGAAACCATATATTCCTCTTCCTGCCAAAACAAATATAGCCTAAGAAAATTTTCAAATATAATTAACATAGCACGGAATAACCGATAGATTAATAATGAGAAGAACTTAACCTTATCACCTCTATTGTTGTTGTAATATTTCATTGCAAGTGCCATATAAGGAAGGAAATTTTCGAAATAGTCTTCAAATTGATCTCTGAGGTGCAAAATAAATAAATAATTACAAAGGAAAAAATAAAAACAAATTAATTAATTATTATTACTATATTTAAATTAGGGAAGAAGATGAGTACCAATAAAGGGTTGGGAAACAGAAATTTAAACGAAAAAGTCCATAACCTAACAAAACTGCTACATAAAATACTAAACAACAATTCTATTTGCATACTAAAATAGCTTGTCATGCTAAACTTACTCAGTTAGCTCAACTGGTTGTCTGTTAGGTGGACGATTATCAACAATATTTTCATCAGGGATATTGGCAGATTTGTCGCATAACTCCTCTATTGAATACTTAACAGGGCGAGCCATAAGTTCCTCATACATAGAAGGCTTTCTGTTTCCCAGAAAGAAAAAAAAAATGAGATCTTCTGAATTTAACATAGAAACAAAAACAATAGAAAATACTCACTTTGGTTTGGGCTCCATTTCAGAGTTTTATGACTTGAAGCCAAAAAACAATTACTACTTGAGAATTCTGAAAACACACAACAAAATTGCAATAAAAATACTTTCAGAACAACAAATTAAGACCTGAGATTCGAGAACTATGAATATTCAGGCACAACACAAATATCAAGAGCCATGTCATTTCAATAAAAGCTTCAAAGGGAATTGCAACGCATAACAATAGTTAGATAATGAAAAAAGGGATTGAAGAGAAGAGAAGAGACAAGATATGTTTGCTCACAGAAATTGCAACCGAAAGAAAAAAATTCTAGAGCGGAGATCGAAATTGGGATTGAAAACAAGAATGAAAACTGCTTCACGGAGGATAAGAAAAGAAATCGCGATGCAGTGAAGGAGCGATGGGAAGAGAACTGAAGAAGAACGGTGGAATTTGCGAAATCTGCGAGATTGCGATAAAGCACAGAATTGTGATTTTGGCCTTTAGGGTTTTGAGGAGACCATGCCTGAGTGCTTCTATTTATATGCAAACCCTAAACTGGTATACTATTATCCATAAGAAGGCAATTAAATCATTCAATCCTGATAATACTCAATCAAATCATTTTATTTTAATTTTTCCTATCTATTAATTATTATAAAATTAAATACAAAATTTTTTTTTTGATTTTCCAAAGGTATCCTCTGCGGATCTGAGCTCCATTTAAGGGTTTGTCGCTCGCCAATGGATTGCTGCATGCACAATGCGGGTTTCGAACCCCGACACTTGCTTAAGCGGACTAGTGAGCTAACCACTAAACGAACCCAAGTTGGTTATTAAATACATAATATTAGATATTATATATAATTATGAATATTAGTTGTACAAAATTATAGGTATTAAATTAAATGTGATAATTTAAGATTATGAGTATTTATTATTATTATTATTTTAGTTCCATCAAAGTAGATTTAAAAAAAAAAAAACTTAGTAAATTTACCCTACCAATAATTCAATCAAAAAATGAACTTGAGTTGGTCTAATTGAGTTGATCTAGCACTTATTTCATTAGTTTATTTAAGTAAGTGTCGAAATTCGAAATATGTCTTATAAGTGTCGAAATTCGAATTATGTCTTATAACTAACTAACAACAATTCTTTAAATAAAACATAGGTCCATGATGAATTAGTCCTTACTCATTTATATTTTTTGAAAATATTCTCAACTTGCATGAATAAAAAAAACTCGAAATATGTAAAAAAAAAGACTTATTTTATCATTCTAAAATGGAGAAAGTGTCAAATTTAGGTATTTATTCATTAATTATTGTGATATCTTCAATTTAGATAGAGACGATATATTTTATCATTTTAACGTTTTTGTCACAATAAAAATCTAATTATAAGATTAAATAAAATATAAGAACTTAATTAAAAAAAATATGAACTTGATTAAAAATTTAATAAAACTATAAGAATTATTAACAGAATAATTAAATTATAAAAAAATTCAATAAAAGTTATTAAATGTCCAAAAGAAAGAAATGTGTTCATACATCAAATACACAAGTTTTTATTATATTCTAACACAAAAACACATATGAAGAAATCTATTAATAAATCAAATATGTGCTAACACGCGGACTCGAACAATTCGGCAAGTGTCCATGCTTCGCAGGTTTTACGATCCCAAAATAAAACTCAATGCTCAACAGGAAGGAAGTTGGGAGTAGCCATTTACCCAATTGAACCTGTCCAGACCTATCACTAATATACTCAAAAGCATAACACAATGTATTTAGCAGAATCGATACTACCAAAACTATCAGCACTCAATAGCATAATACCTCATACACTTAATACGAAGTCTTTTTTTCAGAACCCATCACTACTATGCTCAAAACCATAATACTTGGAGTTAAATATCAGAGAAATTTAGGACTACGATCAAAATGACCCCCAAAATATTATCAAATTGCTTAGTTTTAAGAAATATCAATATATATTATTTTTAAATTCATTTTAAAGACATAAGTTAAAAATAAAATTAAATACACGGATATGTGATGATATTTTGAAGTGTCAAGTGTGTCAAAAGAGATATTTTTTTATTTTTCTAAGGACAAGAATGAGACATAGAAGACACTCGCGTATCGAATGAGTGTCAATGAGTATTGTATTCATAGCGTATCCGACACATGAACACGCTAATTTAATAAAGTACCCATACTTCATAGGTAGGTGAAAAGAATAGGAATAACACCCATGACACTATATATCACTATTTCCTTTATCTTCTGGCACATGATTGCTTTTATATAATAGGAGTAAATATCAAGTTTAGTAAACAAAGTCATCCTAATATAAATCTTAGTCTTAGTTTGGACTGATGAGCACCAAAAATTAAAGAATAATGTAATTAATTAATTTACATGCATATATGCCTTCTTCATATAGGACGAAAATTTGTGACCCAAAGCCTAGGTTGTGTTCTAGAAGGTCAGCATGGCTAGTTAAATAAGATCTTTTCCATGTCATGAGAAAGGTTTAATTTATGTGTGTGAATTATTAGGCACTTAGTTTATGGATAATTAATAAGTCAACAATTTAAGTCCTCCAATTACTTGCTTTTACACAAAGATAAATGGACTGCTTCGGCCTTCGGGTATCTTGCATTAAAATGGACAACTTATGTGAAGACAGATCTTAGATTCGTACTCTTTTTATTGATTTAATAGAATTTTGCAAAGAAATTAAAATGTATATAACATTATTCAACTCAAAGTGGGAGTTCATGTGTGTTGAGCATCGCGACCATATCCCAATAGAGAATTAAAATAGAGAAGAAGGAAATAACAATAACACAATCACAACACAAGATAATTAACATAAAAATAGGGACTGTTACAATGACTACACCCTCTACACTCTTACAAGAGAAAACTCTAAAGTAGAAGAAGAAATTTAAAAGTCATACAATGTGTATTGACTTGGTACAATTAATACTCTCAACTTAAGTCCCTATTTATAACATAAAGGTCCACCCACATTTCTTACACCAAGCAATGTGGGACTTTCAATACACACTATTTTCAATCAAACCCAACAATGTGAGCAATATTACTATTACTATAGCTAGTTGCACTATATATCCAAATATTTAACTTGTTAAACAATTAGATTAATTTGACGAACATTTTTATAACAAAATTAGAGTATGTATATTTCAAGTTAGTATATGACACTAATGATTGGTAGTTTTCTGAGGTTGTAGTTGGTATTTTATGAACTAAATATATATACATGTATGTTGGTCCAATCCATGTACCGTGCTTCACATACATTAATTACATTAAATTAAACTGAGATAAAATATACAGGATTTCTATCTTCTATTAAGTATGAATTTAGGAGGTCGGTGATCACTCGTTAGTTCGCTTAAATAAATATTAAATATTGTGAGAATTTTTTTAAAAAAAGAAGCGTCAATTATAATAAGTATACACAAATTAGTTAATTACTAAAATTGTCTCCAAATTAAAATTTAAAATAGCCAATAAAAATACCCATAAATTTTAAAAACGATAAATGTGTCGATCAATATTATTAACATATGATAAATCAATCCTAAACTAAAAAATAAAAGTTGATCGAATGATGTTAAAAATGGTGAATTTGTTATATTTTAATAATATTAAAAATACATTTGTCGTTTTTAATAATTCACGAACACATGTGAGCACAAATTTGTTTATCGGTTTTTTGGGTAAGTAACTGTAGCTCAGGTTATTCCAAAAAAAAAAAATTATTTCCCCCAAATTTGATGTGTTTTTTAGCTTTGATTTTTCGGATATTGGAAATAAAGACGTAGATATTATATTATGCAAGCCTCAACTTTTGGCTTCAAAGTAATAGCGTTTGGAGGGTTTCACAAAGAAAGGGTCTTGTTTGGTTTCACCAAGGAAACTGAGCTCACCACTGCAAGAAGGGGTTTTGCAGCTTACATTTTTGGCTCCTCTGCAAAGCCCTTAGATCAATTCACAACAAAAAAAATAGTATTTTCGCCACAGTTATTTTTATTGCATAGCGACGGTTTCGAGGTTGTTATGCATTTTCGCGACTGTTTCAAAACCGTTGTTATTTTGGGGTCGCGAGGTGAAATAGTGATAAATTGAATTGTCGCTAAATTATTAGTGACGGTTTTTGAAGTATGAAACTGTCACTAAATAGTAACAACATTACACTTTTTTTTATTTTGCGACGGTTCGATTTGAAACAGTCACTAAGTTATTAATTCTTGTGACAATTTTTTCCTATATACTTAGTGACTATTTGAACTGTCACGAATATTGACGGTTTGTAGCAGTCACCAATATTTTTATGCTTGTGACTGTTTTTTTCTTTATATTGGTGACAGTTTTAAACTGTTAACTGTCAATAAGTTACTAATTTCTGTGATAATTTTTCTTGTATTTAATGACTGTTTTGGACCATCATTATTTTTCCAAAATTATTTTTTTTAATTGTTATATAAATTATTTTCATTATAAATCACATAATGACTTAAAAGTAGAATTAAAAAATAGAAACATTATATTTAAAAATATAACATAAAGAACGTCTTTCATACCAACATTATCTTATGAAATAATAATTTCCAAGCAACAAGCCTTTGTTATGTTCCATAATAGGTAAAATCAAACAAAAGAACCCCAATATAATCCTAACATGAAAAACTAACAACGATTTCAATAATAAAACTCCTTTTAAGTGTTGGATTGTCCATTTTATTGAGGTTCATGGCTAGTTGTAGAAGAAAATCTTGTCCGTATTGATGACTCAAGATCTGCAGCATATAAAAAAAAATTTAGAATAAAATTCCAAAGCTTTATAACCTCAATTGGAAAAAGGTACTAGAGAGTATTTTAGAATAAAATGCATATTCTTTTGAACCTTTGTTCATCTAAAGAGAAATCAAATTATATAATTAGTGATCACCTAAGATCCAGAAAAAAAAAATTATATTGCTCTAATCTACTACACCTAAATATAGAAAATAGAATATTATAAAACAAAGGAATTGAAGATATCAATAAACTCTAATTAATAATTAGAACAATCAGAATGAGGGTACAATGAAAGAAAAGAAATGAAAATTGTATCACTACTATAAACTCGTTCACAGCTAGATTTGGCTCTTTCTTCAACACATAAAATGACATGTTCTTCACTCACTATGCACCCTTTTTGATCCTCTCATCACTACTACTACACTACCCATGAATGAAGTCAGCCACTCATCTCATGAGAACTAATAATATTTATTTTTAAATAGACTAATAATAATAATTAAAGTGTGCTGATAAAATGGGAAAGAAGTTGTACTACTAAAAATACACCAGTTAAAGTAGATTTGTTCAAGTCAACAAATTATTGAAGTGCCAGCTCCAAGGCCAGATTATCAAAGATCAAGACTAGCAAACTTGCAAGGTCTAATGACTAATTATTAATTAATGTAATTTTATTTGTTGGGGGTAATACTTAAATAAGAAAAATTAACCTACCTATAACCATAACAAACCATGTTGTATGTGTTTCACTTCCTCCTAGAAATAGCTTTCAGTGATTCCAAGTTCCACCGCCTGAGTCACTAAAACAAGCATCCCTGAGTTACTAAAACAAGTAATGTTGATAAATATCATTCAAGAAATAATAAACATATAACCATACAAGCAATGTTGATATATATCATCCTAGAATTAGTTATGGAAGCAAGTTAAGTGTACTCCGGAGTACCAAATTCCAAATTTTCCAACCATTGATTTAAAAATTATAAATTGTTTTAGTTAGAATCTAATAGTTATAAATCCTAGAATTTGATATTTCGGGGATATACTGACTTATTTCCAATATATATATATATATATATATATATTAAGAACCAAATAACCCTAAATCATTATACACCTTACTTTTCATTTCTTACCCCACCAAACAGGTTGCCTTCCTTTGTTTTTGTCGTTGTTTCTAAACAAAAAAAGTAAAGAGAAAGGATAATTTTTTGGTGGCCAAGAATAGAAACATTAAAAAAGAGAAGAATCTCATTAGTTCTATATAGCCTTGTTATTTTACTGTAAAGTAAGTTCTTTGAATTAACATTAGCCTATTTTCTTACATTCTTAGTCTTTTCTTTCTTTAGTATGTAGAGAAGCATGTTCTTTTCATTTTCTTGCTTTAGTTTCTTTGATTCTTCATTTTCTTACTTTGATTCTTCATTTTCCACCATAAAACACACAAGGTGCCATGAACTGCAAGACTTTAAGACTTATTACTGGACTAAGAAGTACTCCTAGAGTAATCGTACTCCTATTGGATTACACAACTCTTTTTAGTAAAAAAAAATAATAATATAGGTTTAAGTTGGTCAACATACAACTGCAATAGGATTTCATTGATGTTCCCCGTATTCCATGTTTTCCATTTCATATATTGGATTAAGAACCTTTAAGGTTATACTCTACATACAATGCATTCTTTTTTCAAGAAAACTGTCACAGAGTTCCTTGTATAAAGTTATGATTATATATATGTACCCTCGCTACTTTTTCCATTGTTTTCTTGGTTATTCATGTTGAAGATCCTGCCACAAATTGATATCTTCTTGTATAAAGTTATGATTATATTTTCTTGCTTTAGTTTCTTTCGTTCTTAATTTTTTTTCTTTGATTTTTCATTTTCTACCATAAAACAAACAAGATGCCATAAACTGCAGGAATTTGAGCTTTATCCTCATTTACGTCTAGAATATTGTACTCCTAGAGTATCCTGAGAGTACTTACTCTTAGAATACATAAAAATAATATATTGATAAATAGCATTAAGAATAGTAATTCATTTTAGTTATCCTAACAATATAAATAACTAAGAATATAAGTACAATGAGTAATTTAATTCAATATATAAACTATATTTTCTCTTTGGATTATTTATTATGGCGCATACAAATTTATTTCTCTAAACTCAAATTTAAAAATCCGGATATGATATAGAAAAAAATATTTTACCTACTTGAAATATCAATGGGAGAGAGTTTTGGAAATAATGGCATTAGAAGGGTGGATTTCGAACAGATACTCCATATATCTTGTCCAATATTTAATAATAAATTATTTTTTGTGATTTAATTCTTATCTAACATTATTTTTAAAGTTTTAAATGAAAATAGATATGGTGTAACATTATGGTGTGAAATAGAGAAGGAGATAGATATGCTTCTATCGAATTTACCATTTTAGCAACTTAATATATAGTTGTGTAACATTATAAAATGAAATAAGGAAAGAGATAGAAGCAAATAGGATTTACCTTTTAGTATGATTTCAATCAATAAGTCTCTTATATTTTTTAATGCAATTTTCTTAAGGTAATAATCTTTTAGTTATAACTTTTTTTATATAGAATAATGAACTTTATATTTTATATTGGTTTTCAGTCTAGAGTTGACATTAACCGTATTAACTAGAAGTACTTTTTAAATATTGCACTGTTAAAGTATTCCGAGAGTATTGTACTCTTAGAGTACATAAGAATAATATATTGATAAATAGCATTAAAAATAGTGTAATAGTTTTATTCCTCTTAAAATTTCTCTTTCAGTTATTTATCAGAGCTTATAATTTATTTCTCAAATGCATATTTTTCTTATTACATATAAGTTTTTAATTAATGTTTATTTAGTTATTATTTAAGATTGTTTTTTGTGATTTAGTTATTGTCGAATGCTATTTTAAAAGTTTTAAATGAAAATAGATGCACTAATATTATTTTGAGTACTGACAAAAAAAAATACAATAACTATGAATAATTATTAATTTAATTTAATTATGTTATCTTCTATTTTTCTATCAACATTTCTTTGTTTTGCACATGAATATTGGACAAACCATTTTATTTGAATTTAATAAAAAATTAAATTACTATAGAAAATTAAAACAGTAACTATTTATTATATTCTTATTGTTCCATTTTTTTGAATTTATTCGTCAGTACTTATACATTGTATAAAATGTAAAAATATGAAACCTAAGAAACAAATAAATATTTTAGTTTGGAGTACACAATTGAGGTACTAAGTACCAAATATTTTATTAGAGTTTATTATCTGCTAGAATTTTGAAAGTTTTCAAAATGTATGTAAATGATAATGTGAAAGTTTTCAAAATGTATGTAAATGATAATGTGGAATTGTCAAGATTTGAGAAAATCCTTGATAATTCACAACCACTAAGTGATCAAAAGAGAAGTAGTATTTCTTTGTAATAGACTAAAACTACTACTTCATTTGTGAAAAAAAACAGCGGTTTTCAACACGGTTACTATGTTGAACAAAATTCTGACTTCTAATCATAAATTGTGGATTGTTTCCTAACCTTTGTCATCTTAGGCCACTAAGAGAATCAAGAAATGATGATATGGCTAAAAGTCTTGCAGTTCAAGGAATGAAAGCAAAATCAGTTGCTTCCCATAATGAAACTACAAAGGAGCCTGCTAAAACTTCTTTTTTTGGGTAAGAATCTTTAGATTCTCAACCTGGCTTCTCAGAATTAAAAGACATCTTTTGTGTTTCTGAGAGATCCAAACATTATAGTAGAGGTTGGAGTAAACTATCATCAACCAGTGAGATCCCTTCGATTTGAAGAACCAACAAGTAGCTTTCAAAGTTGGAGAAGATGGAAAAATTAACCTAGAAAATCATCCAATTTTGCTTTATACATGTAGTAATCCATTCGCTTATAGTAGATTTTCAAATGAAGCTTAAATTTATAACAAATTAGTTCTTAATATGTCAGATTGGGAATATTGTGAGTAAAAAAAATGACTTAATATATATAATACTATAAAAATTATAAGAAAGTTTAGGGAGCCCATAATTTTTTAGCAAATAAGTGGCCAATAGACTTTTTTCTTTTTTTTTCTCTCCTCTTTTACCATCTATTATTTCCCTAATTACACTCATGGACTCCCTATTAGTCCCATAATATTGGTTCCGCAACATTACTAAAAAATTATTAGCTTATTAAATTTATGAAGATAAAAAAATAAGTAAAAGTTAAATATATAAAAAGAAAGAAATCTATTCATACATCAAATATAAGTTTTTATTATATTCTAACACAAAAACACATTAAAAGAAATATATTCATACATAAATTATAATATCTTAATATATTCCAGCAGAGAAACATACACATACAAAGTAACATAATGTTATGTATAAGTTAATGTTATTTACAAATTCAAATTGTTGCTCCACTAAAATGCCTACTAATGTAAATAATAAGTGGAGAAAATTATTTGTCTATATTTTTAATAGGCAGAAACTTATACGTAATTAATTTTAGTTAAAAATCTATGTGATATAAAGAAAATAGTTAATATATATTCTTTATTGTTAAATTTAAGAATGAGGAGATAAAAGAAATTATATATATATGTGTGTGAGAGAGAGAAAGAGAGAGATATTATCAAGGTTAAGAAGTTAATAATATATTTATATATATGAGTAGATACTTAAATTGAAAGTATAAATTTATATTAAACATTTACTTAATCGTTTTATTATAAATTTGAAATTCAACTTGAATAAAAGAATATAATTGATATTGCTTAAACTAAAAAAATACAGTAATATTGAAGTTTTAAAAAATATTTTATATTTTAATTTTCAAAATAGTAATTAAAATAGAGAAAGTCCTTCTTTATGCGTTTGGAAAAGACATTGAGATTATGAGATTGAGACTCAATTAAGTTTGTTATTATGTTTAATTTAAAATTTATTAAAAATAGATATTGAAAGATAGAGATTGAATTGAGTCAATAGAAGAATAATAAAACTAATATTGAAATCTATAATGTTAAGTGAGGTATATAAGAAAAAATATTATTAAAGTTTCAGTTACAGCCTCCCAATACGCACTATCTGGATGTACTGAAAATAAACACTGAAATTTTGGAGACTGACACTGAACTTTCAATTCCCGAATATCAGTCCCAATACTCAAAACCAAATGGTACCTTATCCCTAACCTAACTCACTTCTCTCTGCCCACCGTCACTGCCACCCACGCCGCTGCTGCCTCTCCTTCTTCTTCTTCCTCACCTTTCTCCTGACTTTCTCTTCTCCTCCCTTGAGCTTCCGCCTAATGACCACTGTTCTTTAGTACTTCTGCCATGGACGACCAAGGAAGGTCTTGAATAAGGAGCCTTGAACGGATCTCACGTCCCCTGAAGTAATTATGAGACAGTTGTGAATAAGATGCCAGTGTTCTCGTTGGGATCAATTCTCCCTTGGGCGATGACCGTGTTCATATTGCTAGTTGCCTATGGGTCTTCGGACGTAGAGGTTGCTGTTCTGGAGGACAAAGACGACATTGCCGAAAATGAAGCCAACGGTGCCGTAGACGAGACATCGTCCCAGCTACAAGCATTGGTGCTGATATTCTAGCTCCTCATGTTCTTCCTTGTGTCGCTTTCTCTCTACTTCTTCTCACTGCCATCCTTTTATTATTCTTCTTCGTGCGTCGTGTCTAGTGACAGTGGTGGTGAAGTTACGAATAATAACTTGTATTTAGATGATAGCTCTTTTTAATTGTTGTTGTGTTGGTGAGGTTGCAGATGATAATTTGTATTCTGTTTGTATGATAATTTTGTTTAATTTCGGATAATAATTTTTAGTTTCGGATGATAATTATTTAAAATTTTGGATGATAACTTTTAATTAGATTTATTGACTCGCTAATAGCTTCATAATATTAATTTTATAACACTGTTAATTAAAATAACTTTTTTATTAATTATTTCCATACATGACACAGGTTTATATCTAATATTAAATTATATTAAGCGAAAATATGCAGAATTTTTATCTTCTATTTAGTAATTGAAAAAAAAGATAGCTGCTAAGAATTTTTTTGAAAAAGGGTCATTTATTATCAGCACATGATCCATGACTATTTGCAAATTGGAGGAGATCATTCCTAATGATATTCCTCATGGCTTTGAGAGGAGTCAACTTGTCTAATTTACAAATTGTTAGGGATGGCAATATTTCTCACATCTCGGATTCGCTAATTTTTTAGGAATAAATGGGGATAGAGACAAGGATTAAGGTATTTACCCCATAGAAATTTGTTAAATGTTTCCCAATATAATAAATTAGACATTATATTTATATCTATATAAAAATATAGTTATTATAGGTGGATCAAAAAATCTAAAAGGCATTTAACACATCAATGACTGTATTTTATATGGATATCAATTTTATATCTATTAAAAAAGTGTATAAATAGCAAAACCAATATAAATTCACATAAAATTTAAATATATATAAATGTAAAATATATAAATACTATTAAAAATAAAACAAATAAATTTGTTTGAATATATTGAACTTTAATTTGATTATATTCATATTAAAATGATATATTTTGATACGTTGAATTTTATTGTATTGAGTTTATTATGTCTTTAAAAAAATTATTAAAGTTTTTAATCCATGGATGGATATCGTATTTTCCGCGGACAGGGTGTTTACTCCGTATTTTTTTTAACCCTTTACCGCGGTAATTTCCGGTGCAATCTTACAACATCGTCCTAGATTCGTTTAACGGTTTATGAGGTTTGACTTCCCGGAGATTGGAAATAAAGACGTATATATTATGCAAGACTCAACCTTTGGCTTCAAAGTAATAGCTTTTGGGGGGTTTCACTAAGAAAGGGTCTTGTTTGGTTTTGCCGAATGAGTAGTAATAGTATATCCAGTTGCTGGGGTTTGAGGCCTGGTTCGACCACCATGGAAACTGAGCTCACCACTTCAAGAAGAGGTTTTGCAGCTGGCTTTTTTGGCTCTTCTGCTAAGCCTAGATCAATCAGGGCTCAAGCTTCTTCTGGTTTGTCTTCTATTGCTGATTCATGCCTTTGATTTGTTTGGTTTTTATATGTATTCTGAGATTTTTATAAAGTTAATCAATGATATGTGAACTGTGAAGTGGCTGTGTAATTTTCCAGGTTCAGTTAGGCATTTTGCAAAACCATGTTGTATTGTTGTGTTAGTCTGTAAAATTTTCAATTATATCCCAAATTTGCATATTTAGGAGGAGCTTATGCTTCTCAGAAAGGTGCTTACTGAAGTTGCATTGCAGATGAAGATGTTGAAGATCTTCTCCCTGCTAATGATGTTCCTGGAAAATTTTCTGGGACTGTCTTGCCCTTTGTTGGTGTTGCTTGCCTTGGAGCCATTTTATTCGGTTATCATCTTGGGTATGGATTTTCAAATTCATTTTACTCTGCAGATAAATGGACTCATACTGCAGCATATATATATATATATATATATATATATATATATATATATAGGATCTTTATATTGCCATCAAAGTTATATGAGTGATTTGCACAACATCTTTACTAGTTAAATGATTGCCTGCAAGACACATTAGAGTCCAATTGATGTTGAATATTCATTGATTATTTGTTCCCATTTGGGAAACTTTGACAATGCCCTGTTTGTTGTAGGGTGGTAAATGGAGCTCTTGAGTACCTAGCAAAGGATCTTGGCATTGCTGAGAACACTGTACTACAAGGTGCACTTTTTTTTTTAATTTAATTTTTAGTTGCAAATTGATCTAGTATGTTTGATCTTATGGGAAAAGAAAGTTGTAAGGAGGTGTTTATTTAGGGGGACTGAGTCAAAGTCTGGAGGACGGAGACTTAGTATCTTGTTTCAATATCTTATAAAATCCATCAACAGGATGGATCGTCAGCTCTCTACTCGCTGGTGCCACTGTTGGTTCATTCACTGGTGGAGCATTGGCTGACAAATTCGGCCGAACTAGGACTTTTCAGTTAGATGCAATTCCTCTAGCAGTTGGAGCATTTCTTTGGTCAATCAGTGGTCCTTGAGTTCAAGGTTTGATCTTTAGTGTTTTCTTTGAAATGATGCTTAACATTACAAATTACAGTGCCACAGCTCAAAGCATTCAGATGATGATTGTTGGCCGCCTGCTAGCTGGTATAGGAATCGGCATTACATCTGCAATTGTACCATTATACATATCTGAGGTGGTGCTGCTATAAATCATTTTAACCTTTCTGATCTTGTTTGTATATTTTATATTGACTTCTTGGGTGATTCCTTATGATGAACAGATTTCTCCAACTGAAATTCGAGGTGCGCTTGGATCTGTTAATCAACTTTCTATATGTATTGGCATTCTTGCAGCATTAGTAGCTGGTTTGCCTCTGGCAGGAAATCCTATATGGTATTGAGCTTTTTATTCTTCTTCTATATGGCAGAGATAGTAACATTTATGATTGTTTACCTTGAAATTTTGGTGTAGAGTTGATGGAAACCTCTAAATTTTTTGTTGCATTATGAATCCAATGTTTGTTAAGATGTATCCTCTTCTCCTTCATTCACTATTCTCTTTATTGAATTCCATAAGGTGGCGGACAATGTTTGGAATTTCGGTTGTTCCATCTGTTCTATTAGCACTAGGAATGACAGTTTCTCCAGAAAGTCCTCGATGGCTATTTCAGGTTGTCCTGCAATTCCACAATCATTTACATGAATGGTGTCCTTAATGTTTCTAGTAGGTTGAAATTGTAGAATCATAGTATATATTTATGTTCAGCAATTCGGATTACAGGATTTAATGTGAATATTGCCAAGACTAAATTGAAATTGCAATAATCTTCTTGTAGTTTTTCTGAGAGACTTACTTGTATTGTTTTACAGCAAGGGAAAATATCTGAAGCTGAGAAAGCTATCAAAACACTTTATGGAAAAGAAAGAGTTGCTTCAGTTATGCATGACTTGACAACAGCAAGTGAAGGTTCTTCTGAACCTGAAGCAAGATGGTTTGATCTTTTTAGTAGCCGATATCGGAAAGGTATTCAACAATTTAAGATTAATCCCAAATTCCATTAAGGCATTAACCAGGGGAAATAAAAATCTATTGTAATTAATCAAAATTTTAGTGCTGCCTTTCAAAACATAAGATTGCTTTCAATTTTTAGTTTACTCTGAAGTTGTTTTGTGCTTTGTGAATTGGTGTTGCAGTTGTCAGTGTGGGAGCAGCACTTTTCTTGTTGCAGCAGTTCGCTGGAATTAATGCTGTGGTTTATTATTCAACTTCCGTTTTCCGCAGTGCTGGAATTGCTTCTGACATTGCAGCAAGTGCCCTTGTTGGTGCTTCAAATGTCTTTGGTTAGTATCACTATTTTAGTCCTGAAAAAACTAGTTACTGTGGACAAAGTTGAAGTTATTTCCTTCTGGTGTTTGATTTTGTCACAGGCGCTGTGATTGCTTCTTCCTTGATGGACAAACAAGGAAGGAAAACTCTCCTTATCACAAGTTTTAGCGGAATGGTAATAGTTTTTCTCAACTCATATCTGTCCAAGGCCTAATGCATAAGGTTTGATTCTAATTTTTCATGAACTTATGGTAAACAATGCATGAAACATCATTGGTGTTTTCTTTCTAGGCGGCTTCTATGTTGCTTCTTTCTGCGTCTTTCACTTGGAGTGTCCTTGCACCATACTCCGGCACCCTTGCAGTTCTTGGAACCGTCGCGTAAGTAATCTTTATGGTAACATTAATTTTGTCTGACAAAAGACTAGTTTCTATTTTTCATTTTTTCCCTCATTTGTTTTAACAATGATCAATGAACCTTAAACAGGTATGTGTTATCCTTTTCTCTTGGAGCTGGTCCTGTGCCTGCTCTTCTTCTACCAGAGATATTTGCCTCTAGAATCAGAGCTAAAGCAATCTCTTTGTCATTAGGAACACATTGGGTAAGTTACTTCAAAATGATGAATCAAACAGAACACTTTAACTTGTGCTTGCTTCTATTTTTTTGTTACTAATATATCATTCAAGAAACATTCCTAAGAAGATAGAAATTTTGCTATAATCTCCACCGCAAAAAGCATCAAAACTTTGCATATTAATGGTAATGATGGAATTATTTTTTTTTTCCTTTGCCTTATCAGATCTGCAACTTTGTGATTGGACTGTATTTCCTGAGCGTTGTAAACAAGATTGGAATGAGCAGTGTGTACTTGGGATTCTCAACTGTTTGTGTTCTTGCTGCATTGTATGTATCTGGTAACGTTGTGGAAACAAAGGGTCGTTCATTAGAAGAAATAGAACGTGCTCTTAGCCCTGCATCTTAACATAAGATCCTTACTAAATATGCATGTAATCATGCACATACAAAATTCTAATAATGCCGCTGTGATTAATTACAAGTGTTTTTCTTTTGTATCTTATTAATGTGAGTTTGACTTTGAAAGAAGGTTATTTGGTATACCGTGAATATTAGTATTCCAGTGTTTTTAGTGTTTTTAGCCGTTGATGTTAATCATATATTAATTTTATAACTAAAATCAATTAAGATCAACGACTAAAAACACTGAAATACTGATATTCCTGATATACCGGATATAACTTTCCTATGGACTATAGTTATATATAGAGTAATGATAATATGGCACTAATTCTATACTCATTAGAGCTAGGGAGCATATAGATGAAAGGAAAAAGGTTAGCGAATAATCTTTGGTCATTAATTGTGGTTTTAGAATGTATTTAATTTTAGTCTTTTTTTTCCTCGTCGTATCTCTCTTTTTGTGTACAATTTATGATTATGATATAATTATAGTTTATAGGTGTATTGACTATTTTAATTTCTTGTAATTAATTAAAGTTATTTATTAATATTGCTTTTAGATCTAAGTCAATTCAAAATGAAAAAAATTAAATAACTAAGAAGATATTTTTTACTTTACTATGTCATCTCTCAATGTTTCTAACTAATAACTATATAAGTCATTGAACATTTATTATTCCATTTTCATGTTTATAATAATATTGTGAGCCTTTTTTTTTTTTAAAAAAATAGAATTCATTAATATGACAATTGACATGATTAATTATTATATATTCTTTTTCTCCCATCCTCTGAAAATCCTGGTTATATAACACAATTCAAGTCCACTAAGTTATATAACATTCACATACAAGTGAATTTTTAGAACTAAAGGAGAGGTATCTGGTTAATTAATCTAATCTCTTTGGATAATTATTTGTATATGGATCGAAACCCATATCATCGCTTTGTTGGTGGAATACATAGTACCTCTCTCTTAGCTGTATTTTGCATATCACTAGTAACAATAGCACCATTATGCTTCTACACCCTATATTTCACCAAATTCTATGCTTTGAATAATAATACACCAATAATGATGCACAACATGAACGATCAAGAGTTATTCCTCAAAGCAAGTACGGTCCAAGGAAACAAAAGAGCTGGTATTGTTCCAAAAGTGGCATTCATGTTCTTGGTGAAAGGTGGATTGCCTTTAGCACCATTGTGGGAGAGATTCTTCAAAGGACATGAAGGCTTCTACTCCATTTACTTGCATCAACATCCTTCTTTCAATCATACCTTCCCTCCACGTTCTGTCTTCTTTGGAAGAAAAGTCCCCAGCAAGGTTAGTTAGTTTTTTTTTTTTTTTTTTATCTGCGTGCATTAAATTCTCTGAATTTCTCTAATAAAGCATAATGGTAAAATACTTTAGTATTTAATTTTATAAAAAAATACTTGTATATATATAATAAATTAAAGTTATTACTAAACATTAAGAATATAAAATTATTTTTTATATACAATAATTTTTGGTAATTGCATTGAATTTGGTCAAAATAATAACGGTTCTTCTTTAATTAACAGTCAACTTTCTCTACACACTTATAGTAATAAATAAATAAATCATTTTAATAAAGTATTTAATATTATTTCCATAAAAAAATTAAAATCTTAATATTTGAAAGAGTTATCTTTTATAGAAATTTCTAACGGTCAAACTAAATTAATTTTGAAATATTTTTTTATAGAACCCGGAAACAATCTATTCTAAGTAGAAAATTACAGGTAATTAATATTTTTCAAATCAACAAATCAGATCTAAAGAGAAAGTGGAACATCCAAAACGTAAAAAAAAAAGAATGTCGTATATCACACAATAAAAAACTTCTAAAAATCAAATATACATATAACTCCATAAACATTTTTTTAAAAACAGAATATTTGAAATTTAAAAAATAGAATTATTGGATGATTTTTTATTAATTATCTACCATTACTCCTTCTTAAAACTTTTTTTTTCTGTTTGAATGTATGTGGCAGCCAACTTCATGGGGTATGTCATCAATCATAGATGCTGAGAGGCGTCTTCTTGCTGATGCACTTCTTGATCCATCCAACCAACGCTTTGTTCTTCTCTCTGAATCATGCGTTCCATTGTTTGGCTTCAAACCAATCTATGACTATCTCATCAACACAAACCTTAGCTTCATAGAATCATATGATATGTCAGGAAGACAGGGTACCGGAAGATACCATCCAAAAATGTGGCCAATCGTTAACATAACCAATTTTCGAAAGGGCTCTCAATGGTTTGAAGTGAACCGTGACCTTGCAATTCACATAGTGAAAGACACTATGTATGTAAATTTGTTTAAGAAGTATTGTGTTCCATTGCCACATGGGATATGCTTTTGTGATGAACATTATTTGCCCACACTTTCGGAAGTGTTGCACTACACAATGAACGCAAAACGTAGGATTACTTGGGTGGACTGGTCATCAATTCCTGAAGGCGCTCACCCAAGAGAATTTGGTTCAAGTAGTGATGATGATAAGATTATTACTTATGAGTTTTTGAACAAAGTTAGGTTTGGATCAAAGTGTGTTTACAATGGGAACACCACCAACATGTGTTTCCTCTTTGCTAGAAAGTTTCTTCCAACTGCATTAGAGCCTCTGCTTAGGGTGTCTCCTTTGTTGTTTGGTATTAATGCTTAATTAGTTATTAAAAAAGAGGGTGTCATTATTTAATTTGTATGTTAAATGCATATTACTCCTTAATTAGTCGACTTCTTGTGAAGTTGCTGGTTAAAAATCGTTAGATGATTTGACATGTTTGACTAAATTGCAATCTAACAGTTTTAAACTGATAACTTCATATGAAATTAACTGCACGAGTTTCCAACATTATGTGTTGCATTCTCTAAATTAAAACTTATATAATGCATGTCACACTATGAAGCAGAATCTAGGATCTGTTCCATTACATAGACAGCAACTACTACTAGTAACAATTTCTAAACTGTCAAATTAACTATGCAGAACTTGATCATTCTGCTTAAATTGCAGCTAACCACAACCAAACCAGATAAGAGCTTTCTAAAGTCACTAGTTTATTGTTACATAGTCAAATGCATGGAAAGTAACTGCACTCCCTATATTATAATTATAATACCACATAATAGTCATTATAGTTATTGATATCTATATATTTATATGTATATATAGCATTTATTAGCCTGTGTCTAAATATCATTAAGATATTAAACTTGATTATCTGCTTTCATTTCCATCTCTGAAGAAGGGAAATTGGTTTTGTTGCCATCACAATCATGCTGTGTGGTGTGCACTGTGATTCCCCATTCCGCTGGTTGTTGCTCTGGAGTGTTAATATTGTTCTCAATTTTGTTATTTGCATTCTTGTATATGAGGTATAAGGCCATTTGAGCAAAACCAAACAGAAATCCTAGCACATTAGGAAGCTGAAAAAATTAAACGGACCAAACACCACAATTAGTCTTTATTTCAAAAATATTTATAAATATTAGTAGAATAATATGTTATTTAATTTCTCACCATGATGTAATAATCCTTGTCAAAGAGTCCATAGAAAAACCACATGGTGGCACAGAGAGTAAGAAACAAGGACAAAGAAAATGGCATGTATTCTACACTTTTGGTCTTTATCACCCTCCTCTGCAATTCATGTACAAATATTTTACATATTTTTGAAAATTTCTGATTGAAGATTAATAATTTAATATGAATATGTATATATAAGTTACCATGATACTTAAGGGGGCTGCAAACACTGCAATGTTGAAAATGGCACAAATCCAACCAACTGCATGAACACGTTTGGATCCTGTCACAATGAAGGTGGTGATTATCATGGTTATGCCAAGGCCACCCACATCAGCACCAAGCATCATCCACAAGGTAGAAATCTGTACAATAATAATTCATCAAATTGTGGAACTTCAAGTTATTTCCAATCCCAATAATCATAGCATAATAAGAAGATCTAATGCAAAAGAAGTAAAATTTCGATACACTGAGAGTCCATAAAAATTAAATTACTGAAGAAATATATAATAATGTTTCACCTTTTGCTTTCTGGGAGCATATATAATATACATGAGAAGGTAAGCAACTTCTATAACGCATCCAATGCAGTTGATGGTGATGATTAGAATGGCATTGGTTTTAAGGAAACCATAATATAACAGTAACATGGCGCTTAGAAGTGCAACCACATATGGAATTGATTGAAACCCTTCTGATGATTTGTTCTTGAATATTTTATAGAAGGTTGGCCTGCATTATTCATTACAAAAATATATATAAGTTTTCTAGTGGTATAATTATTCACATTAATTTTTGTAATATTATTATATTGTTTGAGAATAATAGACTTACAAAGGTGCTAAGAACACCATGAATGAGACAATGTTACCTATAAAACAAAAACATACAAAACAGAGGGAATTGAATTAGTGAAGGATTAATTAATATGACTGAAAATTAATATAATTATAATTTTATGATGTAAACCTTTATGAGAATAACATACTGAAAATGTACAAAACAAAGATTTCTAGCCTTTTTACTAGAGACTACCCTCTTGGAATAAAAAATAGAAACATTTTTTTTTGACAGAGAAAAATATAACATATGGAATAAAAGAATAATCAAATTAAAGAATGTTAGTACTTAGTACTATGGAATAAAAAAGTGGTACTATAAATCTAATTAATGTACCTAGGAGACCAAAGATCAAGACCAACTCATGATCAGATAATGAAAACATTTTCAAGATAGTGAGGTTTTTTTTTTTAGCAAAGTTTTTTAGGGGAAGTTTGATGAACCGTTTGTGCAGTTATGAGTAGGACAATATTTTCTTTTTTTTGTGCTTGAAACCAAGGTTGCCACATCCCATATATATATATATTGGATGGAAGATAGGTTCTAAAATTATTATTGCCTACCATGGACCACACAACCCTTTTTTTGCACCTTTTCATCATCATATCCCATAAAGAATTCCATCTTTCAAGAGCACTAATACAAGTTTATCAACCAAAAAGACAATACCATTCATAGCATCATACATCTGAAAATTATCATGTTGGTAACTTGTGACATTGTCCATCTTAGCAGGTTTGCCTAGTTTTTTCCTATGATCTAACTCACATGAAATTAAATTTAATTTCCTCCTTTATTTTAGGAGCAAATGGTAAATTATTATGAGCCACATCTTTGGAGTTATAATAACCAGAAAAATTAAAGCACAAGTTTTAACTAATGGGCATGTAATGTGAAAAGATTACCCTTTATTGCTTTAAACTTCATACATAAACAAGTAGACAACATATTTTTGATGAACAAATAAAAGACTATATATATACATACATGAAGATAAAGTTAGTTACATTTATTATTTTTGTCCATTTTATTGCACAATTTCATGTAAGAACTGAAATGGGTTACTTGTTTTAATTACCTCTAAACTGGGGCAATTGTATATATGTCACGTATCATTAAGTAAAAAATATTATTTATAAGCAGAAATTTATCTATTTAATGTTTGTACGTACGTAGTTAGTACTTTGTACTGTTTAACAAATTCAAATAGAATTTTTGTATTAAAAAAACTAATCAAAGAATTCTCAATGCATTGATTGCAGTAACATTAAATTTTAATAAAATTTTATTTGTATATATTTCTTATTAACCGGTTATAAAACCTTCATAAATATATACTACAATTAAAAAAAATAAAAAAAGAAAAAATAATAGTAACATCTATATATATAGCTTCATTATATTTAAAAAATAAATAAAATCATTTCTCATAATTGCTTATATATATTAACACTTCAACACATACTTTTTTTTTAAAATAAAAAATTTAATACTTAAATTCATCAAATTTAATGGCCTGCATATATTATTGTGGATCCACTTGATACCTTGGAACTTAAGTGGATTGGAGAAGAAAGTTCATGCATATGCTATATGCTTTAAAAATGCATCTACCACTACCTTAGCATATAGCTCTTGCGGCAGAAAAACATGAATCAGGAGAATTGGACCCCAAATGTTAGGATTTCGAACTATATATGAATTAATTTAATTACAAAATAATAAAGATACAACAAGGTAGTGGAATCTGTATATACCACGTAAGAAACTTGTCAAGATGAAAACAACTATACATATTGGACCGCTTTCTGTTAATATATGCATCTTTAATTTACTATTTTATTTTCTTAAAAATATATTAGAGTTCAATATTTGTCTACACATTTACAAACATATAAAAAATCACATTCCAATTATAATTCTTTTCTATCACTAATTTATTGTTTTCTAATGTAAAATTTGTCTCTCTATATATATACTTTCTCAATGTACATAATTATACAAACAAATATTATTAAGTGCAATGAGAAGTAAACTTATTCGTTGCCAAAAAAAGTAAACTTATTATGTGATTATTGAGATCATATATAGGTGACATATGTAATTTTGATTGTTAAAATTTGTTAAATAATTTTATATGTTTAATAGCTATTAATTAAATTATTCAATATAATATGTGTCATTATTTTATTAGCTATTATTTTTATATAAAAACATTTTTACGTGATTATATGAATAACTACTATATAAAGATATATAAATACAAAAAATTTATTATAATTAAAACATTGACATTAACTATGTTACATATATTTTAAAAATCAAACATAAAATTAATTATATGTATAAAGTATATACTGAAGTATAATATACACATTAAAAATATATGAAAAATTAATTAGTATATATATACACAATATATAATAACTTATTTTTAATTAATATATAAATAACATTTTGGTCAAAGCATATATATATATATATATATTAGCTAATGTTACAAAGATTATATATATATCTTAAGTAGTATGTGGCCAAACGTATTTCCTTAACTAAAATCTAACTCCTTGCTAGAAAGGGTGTTTATTTTCACATAATTCAGTTTCCAAATCACTAATCCGGTTCAATAATGCCAAGGAGGAGGTACACCAACCAAGGTTGAATTAGGGACCATATGACTCGACGTGCCCACCACCGCTTTATTTTTTGTCATGTCAATCAAACAATAATAAAATTAATCCTAAATTACCAAAAACCAAGATAAGAAAAGAGAGAACAACATCATCATTATATTCTCTTGTTAGATAAA
>JASCZI010271909.1:109096-124708 GCA_036250425.1 Stylosanthes scabra
CGAAATTCGATCCTCATCGTCTCTTTTCGCTGGAAAAGCCTCTTATTTTTTCTCTAAGAATTTATTCTAAACAACAAATACAGGTAGGCGTGGAATTTTTGATGGTGTATTGGAAGGCCTACACCAGCACTGGAAACACAGAGAAGTTGTGAAGGTCATCACAAAGCAGAGACTAATAAGTCGAGTCATCTACACTGCGAAATTGCTGGAGACTGAGAGTGGTGGAATCTTGGTTTCAGTTGACAAACTCAAAGAGGGCCATGCAATCATTATCTACCGTGGTAAGAACTATAGACGGCCTTCAGAAAAGGTAGCAAAAAATCTCTTAACCAAAAGAAAAGCATTGCAAAGATCTCTCGAGATGCAGAGACTCGGAGTAAGATTTCTTTCTTTAGCATCTCATTAGTCATTAGTCTCCTAGTTTTCTTTGTGAAACTCACATCCATATCCTTCATATAAGTTTTTTCTTTTCCATTGTTTGGATTCCCTCTGTCACTTAGAGTGGTATTCTTTTTGTTGTTTCAGTCACTGAAGTTTTTCGCTCATCAGAGACAGCAGGCAATCTCCGATTTGAAGCTAAAACTGGTATGTCCGAGTAATCTATTCTTGAAGTTTGCATTAATTTATGACAGTATTAACAATTATAATTATGTCTAGATGCCATTTCCGTTTAACTAACTATATAATGACACTTGTAGGATGAACTGCAGCAGAGAAAGGAAGCCGAGCAGCGCGAAACTGACAATTAATGCATGCATATCTATGACATGTATCATCCTGCAACTACTCTAGCTGTCTGCTCAATTGATCGCATGAAAGTAGGTAAGTTATTCGATATATATGTAAGTTGATACAAATATAAAAGATTATTTTATATTACAGATTTTATCTCTTACATTCTAAAAAAAAAAAAGGTAAATACAAATGTGAGTCCTTACATGTTTCTAATAAAACTCACATTTATGTTATTTTCATCTGTACCGAATAATTTCCATGAAAGAAATATAACGAGTAATATATGCCTCGCTCCTTAACATATATCTTTCTTACACACACTTCCATTCTTTTTGTAAAACATAGACTCCCCTCTTTTATTGATAAAATTAATTACAATTTAATCCTCTTATGTTATTTTATTTTTTGACCAACGAACCCTTTTACTCATGGTTACATATGAGAACAAAATAGTAATAGTAAAAAAGAGACTAAATATATTATAAACTTTTTTGCATGCTATTGTTTAGAATGTGTACACCTACTTCTAAATTCTAATTAAGAGATTGGTTATATGCAACGTCCCATTTGGTCTGCTGTCTGGAACAGTTGAAACAGCACCGTGCATGGAAGGAAGGGGAATAAGCATATCCGCATTTTCGTTAAGCTGCTCTTCATTTATACATCTCACTCACCACCTGTTTGAGTTAATCATAGAGAAGCATGCAAATAAATCGCAAATAATTTTTGTTAAAATATATGACTTGTAACATAAAAAGTATATTTCTTCACAAATGAAATTACACACTTTTTTTTTTCTTTTAAAAGAAGGCTCATAGTATTCCTCAAAAGAATCTCTCGAATATACTCAAAAAGCATTCAAATTAAACCTGTAGGTCGCATTCTTTATAGAAAGAGACAGAGTAATAGAGCATTGGTGTTAAATGACTACACAAATGAATTGATGCATTTTCAAAAGTTGCATGCTATTACGATGAACTAGGCAAATGATAAAGAGAATGAAGATTTACTTTAATGTAACTATCACATCTGCGATGTGTAATTTAATTTTTATTTATTTTTTAAAATAAAATTACATATTCTTTTCACATTATTCATCTCTTCATGTAAAAGCCATTTCATTGTAGAATTAATCTTTTCAAAAACTATCATTTATCTGTGCCTGACGTTAACAACTAAAACCATTAAAAAAAAAAAAAGGATGAGGGAAATCTTAGTACACCAATCAGACTAATAGTATAATGCATACAATTAAGTTGACTAATATATTCTACGTTCCATGTGGACTAACAGACTTCCACGTACTTTCTCACACCAAAATACAAAATTGCGTCACTGTTACTTAAATAAATTCAATGTAAAAAACATTTATATATAATTTTTTCAAATAAAAAGAAAATATTATTTATGGCAAACCTACTATCTATTCAAATATATTTAAAAAATATAAATATAATTATGAGAAATGTAAAGTAGTGCAAAATGAATTAGAACGAATATTATTAGTATATAATAAATTAAATCAATTATTTTTCTTGAAGCAGTTTCATTCATTATATATTTTGGTGCTTGGGCCTTGGTGAATGTGCGTAATTGAGCATAACAAGCAAGTTTTGTGTTGATGATTTGATTGGATGCATATTTGGCATACCTGAAATCAAGATTCAAAAATGGTATTATTAGTATTTGCATGCTTGTTATGAGCTTGGGTTGTGTCAAGTCCGACGATGAAGGTGCATACATGTTGAAGCTTCTGAATGCACTCAAACCCACTCCCTCCAGCTGGTCCAACACCACCTACATGTGCGACTGGCCAGGGGTGAGTTGCAAGTTTCTAATTGGAAGGATTGAAGATATCGTGCTCCGTTCAATGTCGCTGACAGGAACGGTTCCTTCAGGCCTCAATGACTCCCTCACACACCTCACACATCTCGATCTCTCCAACAATAATCTGAGTGGGCCTGTTCCCTCTCTCGCCAACCTCACCTTCCTCCAAACGGTGATCCTCGACAACAACAACTTCAACTCCATCCCACATGCTTGCTTCCATGCTCTAACTAGTTTAAACACCTTAAGCTTGAGTAACAATACGAAGCTCCTACCATGGAACTTTCCTACCGATTTGACTGCTCACTCCTCCCAACTCCAATACCTCCACCTCTATTCTACAAATCTCATGGGATCCGTACCAAACATATCCCACTTCTTCCCAGCTATGCAATCTCTTTATCTCTCTAACAACAACCTCTCCTCCATCCCACAGGGTTGCTTCCACAACCTAACCAATTTGACTGCCATCTCTTTGGCCAATAACACCAACCTCCCACCATGGACTTTCCCTCTCCAATTGACTCATTCCTCGTTGCAACTCTCCTACCTCTTCCTGGAGGCTACAAATCTGATGGGATCCCTACCAAACTTATCTCATTTCTTCCCCAACTTGATAACTGTTTCTCTCTCCAACAACAACCTTACCTTCATCCCCCAAGGTTGCTTCCAGGCTCTACCCTAGTTGCAGTTGCTGCGGTTGGGAAACAACACCAACCTCGCACCATGGACCTTCCCTGACTTGATTCAGTCGAAAGATCTGAAAGTGCTCAATCTTAGTGCTACAAATGTGATGGGCTCACTAACAGAAATATTTCAGTCCAAGCCAAGTTTGCAGACTGTTGTTCTCTCCAACAATAACCTCTCTGGCTTCTTACCGGAGTCTAGAGAGTCCAAGATTGCCACTTTGCATCTTAACGACCAGAAGGGCAAAGGATTTTCGGGTCCAATTGATGTCATTTCAAACATGATCGACTTGTCTGAAGCGTGGCTTCAGGGGAACTCGTTTACAGGACCTATTCCCGACATGTCTCGTTGTACCGCCTTGCAAGATTTACAACTTGCGCACAATCGATTAACAGGTGTGGTTCCAGATTCTCTGATAAGTCTAAGTAGGGGTCAGGGGAACCTGCGTAGAGTTTCTTTGAACAACAACTTTTTGCAGGGTCCTATGCCTAACTTTGTCCTTTATGTCGATGGAGACGTGAATGTCGGTGATAACACCGCAAATGCCTTTTGTCGACAAGTTTTTGAGCCTTGTGACCCGAGAGTTACCACTTTGCTTGAAGTTGCTTCTGCATTTGGATATCCTTATTTGTTGGCGCGTTCATGGCCTGGGAATAATCCTTGTCATAATTGGAGTTTCGTCTCATGCAATGGAGGTATGATTACAACCGTGAATTTGACAAGGCTGAATTTGAATGGAACAATCTCACCTTTATTTGCTAACTTAACTCATTTGCAAAACTTGTATCTAAGTGGCAACAATTTAAACGGTTCTATACCCGAAAACTTGACATCTCTTCGTCAACTCAAGAATCTCGATGTCTCCAATAACAACTTATCAGGAAAAATCCCCAGTTTCTCAAGCGGAGTAAACCTGAATACTAAATACAATCCTTTGTTCGACATACAAAATCCTTTCATCGAGAGAAGAATTCCACATGCTTGGATCCCAGGTACACTCATTATTTATTTGTGCGTCAGTGTATGTATGCATGTTTAGGGTTACTTGCACGCTAACTTATTTTTAGCATGTATTTTATATTTTAAATATGTATTATTTTGATGCTTGATTTTGGTGGCTGATTTTGGTGTACGACTAGCATAGTCCGGATATATGCTAGCATTATATATATGAACTCATAATGCAGTATCAGATTAAAGTTGTACGGCTTTCTTGGATGGATAAAAGTCGCTGTTTTTAATTATATCTTTTCATTGCAAACCTGCAGCCACGACAGCAGCAGCAGCAGGTATTGGAGGTCTTGTTCTCTTGGTTATAGTTATTTGTAACCGAAAGAGGTGTCTTAGCTTCTTACAGAGGATTATGTCCAAGGAAACAGGACCATTTGTTGATAATGAATTTGAAGAATTCATGAAAAGTTATGGATCGTTGATGCTAAGGAGATATAATTATTCTGAAGTGAAAAGGATGACAAATTCATTTCAAGATAAATTAGGAAGGGGAGGATATGGCATTGTATACAAAGCATGCTTAAGTGATGGTTGTCCTGTGGCAGTGAAGGTATTAACCGAATCCAGCGCAAGTGGGGAGGAATTCATAAATGAAGTAGCTAGTATCAGCAAAACTTCTCATGTCAACATTGTCTCACTTTTGGGATTTTGTTATGAGAAACATAAAAGGGCACTCATCTATGAATTCATGTCGAATGGTTTTTTGGATAAGTTCATCTACAAACAAGAATCTCCCAATAATGCTTTTTGTAGTTTGGATTGGAATACATTGTTTCAAATTACAATTGATATTGCAAGAGGATTAGAATATTTGCATCGAGGATATAGTACAAGAATTTTGCATCTTGATATTAAGCCTCAAAATATTCTTTTAGATGAAGATTTTTGTCCAAAAATTGCTGATTTCGGATTGGCGAAAATATGCAAGAAGAAGGAAAGTATTGTATCTTTTTTAGGTACAAGAGGAACTCCTGGGTACATTGCACCAGAAGTATTCAGCCGAACCTTCGGTAAAGTTTCAAACAAGTCTGATGTGTACAGTTTTGGTATGTTGATTCTTGAATTGATGGGAGGCAGAAAGAACTACGACACTGGTGAATCACTTACCAGTGAAATGTATTTTCCAGATTGGATTTACAAGGATCTGGAAGAGCAAAATATGCTTGGACGGGATTTGGCCACTACTGAGGAAGAAAATGATATGATAAAGAAAATTACTTTGGTGAGTTTATGGTGCATTCAAACAAGTCCATCAGATAGACCATCAATAAATAAAGTAGTGGAGATGTTAAAAGGGCCACTTCCATCGGTGCCATATCCTCCGAAACCTGTCTTATATGCTCCTCAAGTGTCTGTCTCGCAGTTTTCACGAATCTCCTATAGCATTACAGATGAGGAGGATTCTCAAATTGTTGAGGAGTTTGTTTCCATCAAATAAAATGAGTTCAGCATGTACATTGTAATTGTAGTATAAGTTATATTCTCACTGATTGTAATTGTGCATGTCATTTCCCTGTAACGAGACATACATTGCTTTCCATACTTTTCTTTTGTGTCTTCCTTTTGGTTCTTGCTTTCCTTCTATTAAAAATAGTTAAAAGCATTGCAAGAAATGTGTCGCTGCTTATACTATTTGATTGCAAAATAATTCGTAGCTTGCATTGGAGCAATGTAAAAGCTGGTATTTCAAGTAATTGACTGTGTTTATGGAGTAGTGGATGGTGGTGTGGTCGATTAAGTTTCAAAAAAATTCAAAATGCTTACTAGTAATTCTAGAAATAGAGATTATTATAAAGCCAATAAAATAAAATTAATCTATGAATCTAATATGATTTAATTTTATAGTTTCAAGGCTTTCTTAGTATCAATTTACAAGTTTGTGAATTAGGAAACGGTCATACTAGGATGAAAATATTTATTTTTTCATGAGCTCTCGTTGGAAATTTCGAACTTTCATGTGAGAATATTCATACATTTACTTGAATTCCATCGTCACTTAGTTTGAGATAATATTGATTAGAGTGAGAGATTAAAATAGATCCATGAGAGCAGTGTTTGCTTCTGAGGAAAATGCACTTAGCTTGCATGCATGCATTATTCTTTTGCAGTGAAATTACTTCATTAGCATAACTAAACATTTCAACTTCAAATTGAGTCCATGGAAATTATTTGTTTCTTCTGGCGTGATTTTCTCAAATTTCTTCACGTGGTGTTATACATAAAATGTATCTAGGATATTTCAATTTTATTTTGTATATAAGTCAATAGTAAACCAACCCAAATATTACGTTAGTGTGAGTCTCTAATATTTTCTCTTTCTTTGGACGGATTTAACAATTATATTGTATCTTATACATCATGTCTGAAAAGTCTAAAAATAATATTTGAGTCATTGCTGTCTTGTACTCTATCTCTTGTTTTATCTATGGTTCAATTTTCTATAACAGCTTCTCTGTTTGTAATCTATCTTTGAAATTTCTTTCAAAATTTCTGTGTTTTGTATTATTCCTTTAATTAATCTTGTTTAATTATCTCATTCCTTTTGAAAAGTTAAACACATACACTCCTAGACACCAAGAAAAAAACACATACACTCCTAAGTCCAATCCTCTGCATGCTATTTTCTATTTTCTAAAATGGCTTCACTGCTTGTTATTCTCCTAACTCTATTATTCTATATTTAATGATTCAGATTTGTCCAAACTTGATGAGCTTTAATGATGATAAGCTCATTATTTACTAATCAATTCATATGCTTTGAATTTTCACGCTATTGAATTTTCAACTATATATTATTCAGTAGACTGAGACTCGCGCAATGTGCAGGATGTGTGAAGTTTTTTAATATAATCTATTTATGTTAGTTTTTTTTTAATATGTTTTTACGTTATGCATGTTTGTGGTTTTATTAGTTGTGTTATGATGATAACAAATTTTAACAGTAATGTAATGATAATAAAATTTGATCGAGTTAGTTGTGTGTGTGTGTTTTTTTTTTTGGATGGATTTAGTATTGTTGTTTGATGATTCTACTTTTTTGTTTTTCCTTCCCTTGAGAGTTGGTTCTTTTTTCATTCTTAAATATGTTGTGTTGAGGATTGGCTTATAAGGAATAGTTGATGCGTCCCTCTTTTGTGTTGTCCTTTATTTTTTTCTCTCATTTATGTTGAGTTCTTTCGATGGTGTAAGTTGGTTTTGTTTACCGTTTTTTCTCTTCAATCTGTTGATGTTATCCCTAGTGAATTTGGCTTCTACATGATTTTGTGTAAATCAATATTAGTAATGCATGGTCTATTAATAAGCTATGTGAAATATTTTGCTTGTTTGAAAATTTGGATTTCTTTGTGAGTATTTTCTGCTAAAGTATTGGTTGTTCTTTTGTGGTCTTTGTTGGCACTAATGTCTTTGTGACGGTGTAGTTTTGCGACACTTCTTTAAGATTGATATCATTAACCCTTACCTCGAATATACGTGTGAGATTGCATAATTTTTTTGCTTCTCCATCAAATAGTACAATGGTCGTTGCAGCAGTTTGATCTTAAACCTTAAAGTTAATTCTGTATCTGTAAAGCAAGTTAAGTTAGTAACTTATTATTATTATTATTTTGTGTAATATATGGAGTTACCTTAGTAATTGTCTCCCTTTTGGATGTTTTTTTTTTTACATTTTTCACATTCAACATAACTCCATCTAAATTTGTCGTCAATTTAATTTATAGGTGCTAAAATTGTAAACTTACACAAATTTAAAGTAAACAAGGAGGTTCTTCCCATAGACGAACCACATAAACTTTGAAGAATCAAGCATAAGATTGTTTGGTGATTTTTGCTAGATGATGTTGCTCTATGGTATAATGTTGAGTTGCTATTTGCTTGCAGATGATTAAAAAAAATTAATAAATGAATGATTTGAGAAAGTATGAATATATTATAATATTGTGAATGAGTAAGTTTTATATATATATATATATAAAAGCAAGTAAAGTAATATGAAAGAAGTAATTTTATATTATATTTCTATAATCATTATTTTTATTTCTCATTTAATATTGATTATTATTGCTATTGTTATGTTTTTAATTTCATGTGAAGGTTACAAATTTATTGAGTTTTTTTGTTTATGTATTTATTAAAGGTGTATTAAACTTACTTTTATGTCTATTGTAATTATAATGATAAATGACTTTTTTAAATTTTATAGATCAAATTTTTAAATATTTAAAATGATAATTTTTATATATTAATAATAATACTAGGTAATCAATAAAATAGCATTAACTTTTATATATACCAGTCAACTTATGCTTTGAAAGAGATAATGGAAGACATTAACATTTCTTCATTCAACATAGAAGCACGTACGTACTAAATTATTTGCATGTCAAGACAATGCAAACAATAACGACAATACTGTGCTGAAAAAGAAAAACTAATTGGGGACATTAAAATTAAAATAATAATAAGTGAAAAAAGATATCATCAGCAAGTGGAATATAATTAAGTTACTACTGATCACTACAACTACCTACAATAATGATTAATTTAACTATTAGAATCATAATATATAATTAAGACGCCATGTGTGTGATAAGAAATTAAAAAGAAAAAAGAAACAAAAAATTATATAAAATAACAAATAGATTAAAAAGTATAGTTATTTTTCTCAACAATGGTTTTTTTAATCAATAAATTAAATGTATATATGTTTATACTAATCTATTGTTTTATAAAATCTAAAACAATAATGTCACGCAGCACATTATTTTCACCCGTCAAATTAGAACCAAAACATCACTTTTACTTTGTTGTTTTTTTATTTTACTTTTGTGTTTATCAGTAGGAAATGTTATCGGTTTGTCCAAGATTATTATTTCATTAGCAGCAAGTAGCTTGTTGTGATGACAATCATATAGATAAAAAAAAAATAACAATAAATTGGTAAAAAAAAAAAAGTGAGACAATCACTTTTGACCAAAGATAAACAACATGCAATAATGATATGTATAGTGTATATATGGCTCAAGTTTTTTTTCCACTATGATTATTTTAAGAAATTAAAAATATAACAAGGACATGCTAAGATAAATTAATTAAATTAGGAGCCTATATTTGTCATACTATATATCATTAATCACTGCTTAGGTTATTTGTTCCTAACTACTTATGCTAGTTGCTTGTTGACTTCGATAATGATAATTAAGTACAATATAATATTATAGTTAGGACTGCGCATATATAACGTTGCTAGAAAATTTTCGTCAAATTTTCTTACATTTACTACAAGTTGTAACCTTAATTAATATGAATATATCACATTATTAGATACTTCTATATGATTTTTCTTTATACTCGTATTTCAATTTCATTGAATTATCACTAATCCGATCTTTATAAGGCTTTCTTTTAATATTAGTTTTGTTAGATAAGTTGTTACCGTCTCAACCCATAAAACATGAAAATATATATATTATGAAAACTAATTAAACCCCTTAAATTATCTGTGTTAAAAAAACCTAGCTGTGTGCTTTGTTTTGTATTAAAAAATGCTAACGAATACATCACGGTACGTCTCATTTTAATTAGTGTGAGCTTGTAAGTAATGCTAAATATGGAAAATTAGGACCTTAAATGGTTGATTTGATTAACATCATATCATAATTAAGTAATGAATCGAACGATAATAAATTAACAATAGAATAAAACTTGGCGGCTAATGTGGTTCAATTCTATGGTTTGTAATTGGAAAAGTACAGGCAACCAATAATTTTCTAATCAATAAATCAGCGAACAAAAAATAGAACATCCAAAAGTACTGTTTATAAAACATCCACAATGAAAACTATAGAACATCCGAAACCTAAATTAACCTCACAACTTTATAAAAAAAGGAACATCTGAAATTTAAAAACAGAACATCCGAAACATAAAGAAATAGAACATCTAATTTAAATTGTTGGCTGAATTTTTATTGGTTACCTAGCATGGTTGTTTTTAATTATATATTTATACTGGATGCTAATTTTTTTTCGTTTTGTTGATAGCTACAATTTTAAAGCTGTGTTGTGCTAAAATATTTATTATTTGTTAGAAATATTATAAAGTCTGAAATTGAGAATATACTAATTAATTACCAAAGTATAAATATATCTATATCTATATCATCTATACCAATATATAGAGGGGTTGGATGAATTTTGGTGTCAAATTTTCCTTTCCTCTTCTACCCTTGTTAATATTAAACACATCTCATATATGCAGTATATAACTATTGGTTATTAAGTCATTGGCTCATATTAAGTAACTGTCAATACATTCCCAATCAGCTCTCTAAATAAAACCATAACCATCTAACATATTCTGCAACATTAAAAAAAACTATTCAACTATACTTAAACCTCATCATCATTTTCTTAAGGAAGGTGGTGGGTGATGAAGGATGAAGGAAGAAAATGGAGGAAGATGTATGTTGGAGAAGCAGCCAAGCAGGGAAGGAGAAGGTGAGAGGACGAGGGCAAGGGATAAATGAGAAATAAGGAAGAAAAAAAAAGTAAGGATAAAATTGGAAACTTTTGTGTATTATTGGTTGTGTCTAAATGACTCAACTTAAAGGAGACACACTAAAATCATGTATTCCGTATCCCCTTGTGTGTCACCGTGAAGAGAACATATGTCATTTGATCTACAACTAATTAACATGTAACCCTTTACTAATGGTTACACATAATTAAGAACAAAATCGCAATAGTAAAAAAAGATTAAAGATATTATATAAACTTTTTTGCATGCTACTGTTTAGAATTTGTACACCTACCTCTAAATTCTAATTAATAGATTGGTTATATGCAACGTCCTATTTGGTCTATTGTCTGGAACAGTTGAAACAGCACCGTGCATGGCAGGAAGGGGAATAAGCATATCCGCATTTTGATTATGCTGCTCTTCATTTATACATCTCACCACCTGTTTGAGTTAATTATAGAGAAGCATGCCAATAAATCACAAATAATTTATGTTCAGGTATACATATAATGTTAAAATATATCATTTGTAACATAAAAAGTATATTTCTTCACAAATGAAATTACACACCTTTTTTTTTTCCTTTTAAAAAAAGGCTCATAGTATTCCTCAAAATAATCTCTGGATTTAACAGAATATACAGTAGCAGCAGAGGCATGAAAATAAATAAAGGAAATGGGAATTCAGTTTTAATTGCTAGAAGCAGAAGTTAGTTATTTGTAAAGTTAGTTTTGAATATTCAGCCAGATTTTATTTAACCATTCTTCTGTGTATATAAAGTATAAACACTAATCTCAATAATAATTCTTTCAAGATGAATCATTCAATTCATGTTGATTTATATCACTGAGTTATTTTCTCTCGGGCACTTTTCTTCTGCACTTTCTATTCTTCTTCCAAATTTCATCTCTCAATTCATTCTTCTAGTGCTGCAGAGGACACTTCATCTACTTTCGACTAAGTGTCACTCAAGCTAGAAACCATTTTACCATCGAATATACTAAAAAAGCTTTCAAATTAAACAAGTAGGATGTCACCAAAAAAAAAAAATTAAACAAATAGGTCATACTCTTTATAGAAAGAGACAGAGTGATAGAGCATTGATGATAATGACTACACAAATGAATTGATGCATTTTCAAAAACTATCATTAATCTATACCTTACCGTTGGAAAAATTCAGGTTTGGGGAGCCCACCAACACTTATATTAAAGGGAAATCTTAGTACACCAATAAGACTGATAGTATAATGCAGACTTTTAATTTCTCGCTCGTTTGTTGATTTGTTCCACCATAAACGTCCACAACCACAAATGTTAATTAGTGCAAAATGAATTATGACTTATATTATTAATATATAAATTTTGAGTTTAATTTTGATGTACAGATAGTGTAAAGAGCTTTACATAATCATCCAATTAAATTCACGCATTTATATGATTTTAGAAGTAGTAAGTTTAAAACTTAATTACTTTTGATGATGTAATAATACATAATTGGATATATCTATAAAACTCTTTTACAAAAATACATAAAAATTATATTCATAAATTAAATCAATATCTTTTTTCCCTTTTGCAAAAGGCTTTTTTATAAAATGAAGTTTGGACCAGTTTCAGTCATTATATGATTTGGTGCTTGTATATATGTTAGTGATTGTCTGATTGAGCATCGACCAAGTGAAAGGTAACAAGCAAGTTGTTTGTTCATCATTTCATTGGATGCATATATGGCGGCATACCTGAAATCAAGATTAAAAAATGGTATTATTAGTATTTGTATCCTTGTTATGAGCTTGGGTTGTGCCAAGTCCAATGATGGCGAACGTGAATACATGTTGAAGCTTCTGAATGCACTCAAACCCACTCCCTCAAACTGGTCCAACACCACCCACATGTGCCACTGGACAGGGGTGACTTGCAACGATCAAAGTGGAAGGATTGAAGAGATCGATCTCAGAGATATGTCGCTGACGGGAACAGTTCCTTCAGGCCTCAATGACTCCCTCACACAACTCAAATACCTCATCCTCTTCAACAATTCTCTGAGTGGGCCTGTTCCCGCTCTCGCCAACCTCACCTTCCTCGAAACAATGTACCTCGACAATAACAACTTCAACTCCATCCCTCATGGTTGCTTCCATGCTCTAACTAGTTTAAACTGGTTGAGCTTGACTTACAATACCAAGCTCCCACCATGGAACTTTCCTACCGATTTGACTGCTCACTCCTCCCAACTCCAACGACTCTTCCTAGAGGGGACAAATCTCATGGGCTCCATACCAAACATATCACAATTCTTCCCAGCTATGGAACGTCTTTATCTCTCTAACAACAACCTCTCTTCCATCCCAGAGGGTTGCTTTTACAACCTAACCGATTTGACTGACCTCTCTTTGGCCAATAACACCAACCTCCCACCATGGACTTTCCCTCTCCAATTGACTCATTCCTCATCGCTACTCAACTACCTCGACCTCCAGGCTACAAATCTTATGGGATCCCTACCAAGCTTATCTGATTTCTTCCCTATCTTGATGTATGTTTATTTCTCCAACAACCACCTACCTTCATCCCCCAAGGTTGCTTCCAGGGTCTACCCAGATTGGACACGATGTGGTTAGGAAACAACACTAACCTCGCACCATGGACCTTTCCCAACTTGACTCAATCCAAATACCTAACACACCTCAATCTTGTTGCTACAAATTTGGGGGGCTCCCTACCATCACAAATATTTGAGTCCTTGACAAGTTTGCAGACTCTTCTTCTCTCCAACAACAGCCTCACTGGTGGCTTGCCAGAGTCTTTTGGAGGCTCCAGGATTGCCATTTTGCATCTCAATAACCAGAAGGATGAGGGGTTCTCAGGTACAATCGATGTCCTTTCAAGCATGTCCGACTTATCTCAAGTGTGGCTTCAATGGAACTCCTTTACAGGACCTATTCCTGACTTGTCTCGTTGCGCCTCCTTACAAGATTTGCAACTTGGCCACAATCAATTAACAGGCGTGGTCCCAGATTCTCTCATCGCTCTTGCAAATTTGAACAATTTTTCTTTGGACTATAACTATTTGCAAGGTCCTGTACCAGAAATTGACCCGGATGACTTTGATACTGTGAATCTTGGTGTTGACACCACAAATGGATTCTGTCACAAAGATCCTGGACCATGTGATCAGAGAGTAACCATTTTGCTTGAAATTGCTGCGGAATTTAAGTATCCAATTTTGTTGGCACGTACATGGAAAGGAAATAATCCTTGTAAAGGTTGGCGCTCCATTACGTGTGATGACAAAAGTAAGATCAGAATGGTGAATTTGTCAAATCTAAAATTGACGGGCACAATCTCATCTGCATTCGCCAATTTAACTGATTTGCGGGAATTGTATTTGAATGGGAATAATTTGACGGGTGAAATACCAGATGGATTGACAAGTTTGCCTCAACTTGAGCTCGTGAATGTCTCTAACAACCACCTTGCAGGAAATATTCCCAAATTCTCAACAAAGGTTAAGGTTTTTACCGCAGGCAATGATTTTTTACAGCTTCCATCTAATGGTTCTTCTGACCATAGACGACCAAGTCGAATCTCAACTCCTTTGATTACAGGTACTTCATTCCACTACCTCTTCTGATGTAGTATATATCAATCTTACAGGTACACTAATAATTTATTTTTGCGTGTGTATGTATGCATGTTTAGGGTGTATGCTAGTCCTATATGGCTATATATATGAACTCAGAATGCATGCAGTATCAGTTTAAAGTTGTACGGTTTTCTTGGATGGATGAAAGTAGCTGATTTTAATTATGTTTTTTCATTGCGCATGCAGCCACGATAGCAGCAGCAGCTGGTATTGGAGGTCTTGTTCTCTTGGTTATAGTTATTTGTAACCGAAAGAGGTGTCTTAGCTTCTTACAGAGGATTATGTCCAAGGAAACAGGACCATTTGTTGATAATGAATTTGAAGAATTCATGAAAAGTTATGGATCTTTGATGTTAAGGAGATATAATTATTCTGAAGTGAAAAGGATGACAAATTCATTTCAAGATAAATTAGGAAGGGGAGGATATGGCATTGTATACAAAGCATGCTTAAGTGATGGTTGTCCTGTGGCAGTAAAGGTATTAACTGAATCCAGCGCAAGTGGTGAGGAATTCATAAATGAAGTAGCTAGTATCAGCAAAACTTCTCATGTAAACATTGTCTCACTTTTGGGATTTTGTTATGAGAAGCATAAAAGGGCACTCATATATGAATTCATGTCGAATGGTTCTTTGGATAAGTTCATCTACAAACAAGAATCTCCCAATAATGCTTTTTGTAGTTTGGATTGGAATACATTGTTTCAAATTACAATTGGTATTGCGCGAGGATTGGAATATTTGCATCAAGGGTGTAGTACAAGAATTTTACATCTTGATATTAAGCCTCAAAATATTCTTTTAGATGAAGATTTTTGTCCAAAAATTGCTGATTTTGGATTGGCAAAAATATACAAGAAGAAGGAGAGTATTGTATCTTTTCTAGGTACAAGAGGAACCCCTGGATACATTGCACCAGAAGTGTTCAGCCGAACCTTTGGTAAAGTTTCTCACAAATCTGATGTGTACAGTTTTGGTATGTTGATTCTTGAATTGGTGGGAGGCAGAAAGAACTACGACACTGGTGAATCACTTACTAGTGAGATGTATTTTCCAGATTGGATTTACAAGGATCTGGAGGAGCAAAATATGCTTGGACGGGATTTGGCCACTACTGAGGAAGAAAATGATATGATAAAGAAAATTACTTTGGTGAGTTTATGGTGCATTCAAACAAGTCCATCAG
>JASCZI010271909.1:132659-149689 GCA_036250425.1 Stylosanthes scabra
AGCAAACGCGATTGGCAAAATATTTGAATTCCCATCCTGTGCAATTGCCATCAACAGAGTTCCCCCATATTTACCATACAAGTGCGTGCCGTCTATGGAGATCAAGGGCTTACAATACTTGAAAGCCTCCACACATGGTGGAAAGGTCCAAAAAACTCTCTGGAACATGCGAGCATTGGGATCTCCCCGGTATTCCTGTGTCACTAGCTGTACCCACGTACCTAAGTAAAAGATGTTTCACATCAATTATACATCAAAAACTTTAAACGTTGAAACGAATTTCATGTATATATAAAGCAAATTGCAGCATACCAGGTAAGTACATTTGCATGGCAAAAAGCCACCGTGGCAGTGCGTTGTACGACTCCTCCCAGTCACCATAGATCTTAGCAATGACTCTCTGTTTTCCCAGCCACACTTTCCTGTACGACGCTTTATACCCAAAGTGCGTCTCCACTGAACCCTGCAACACTCTAATGCTTATGCTCGGATCCGATTGGACCATCGAAAATATCGCATCTGCTATAACCTTGGAGTCCAATCGATGGTGGTCTTGCCTGGCAGATGAGTGCATACAAGAATGCGGGCCGTTGTATCTCCTTACCTGCCATTTCTCTTGCCTTCTGCGATATGTTACGCGAAGGGCCCACTGACACACGTGTCCAAAATTGGCGCACTGCACAGCGTACTTCAGCCTGTCGCTCTCTAGGATCTTATACTCCACAGCTCTTCTTATGCTATACGTCTTCACAGCCATCAGCACTGCTTCCTTGTCTTCAAATTGTTGGCCTACCTCGAACTCGTCCACTGGATCATCATCGGGGCCTCCCTGAAAGCCATAAGACCCTTGGTTCATCGCATCAAGGTTCAGCGAGCTGAAGTGTGCTGGATGATCATATTGTCGGGTCATCTCAGGCTGTGCATATGCGGGCTGCGTCCATTGGAAGTAGTTTACTCCTTGCTCCTCTACTTCATCTTCTTCTTTATCTTCTTCTTCTTCATCATCTTCCTCACCCAGCGGAACAACTACCGGCTCATTATCTTCTTGGTCATTATCAGAATCATGATTTAGTTGATAATCGTGTGTGGCAGGATCTCCGACAGCAGATTCATCGTGACTATCCAAAGTCTCTGGCATTTGTATATTTGAATCTGGAATGGAACCTTCGCTGCTACCCTCTGGCAGCCTGTTAAGATCTACCATCAGCCTCCGAATATTTCTGTTAACTCCCCCACCAGATTGTGAGTCAGCCTCCGAGCTATTTCCCTCATCGCTCAGAATAGCATATAGCTCTAATAAAGGAATTATTCCTAAATGTAAGTGCCAGTCACGGATTCGTGCAACATCGTCATCGTAACGTAATCGAAATCTGTTCAGTCAAAGGATTATACTATTAACATATGTATTCATAAATAAACTCTAAACATCTAACTTAAAAAATCGGTACCTTTTAAAGTGAAAGATTCCATCCACATTGTGTGGAAATCTATAGTATACTTTCTGCACTCGTCTTCTGAGCTCTCCAATAGAGCGCAATATAAAATTCTTCAGTTGTTCCAAACCCATTTCTTCGTGTGGCCAACAAGCAAATGTTGGTTGATTACAACTGAATATATCATTTCCCTCGAGGTCTTTTATTATTTGACCATCATAATGAATCGAAACCAATATTCCATCACCCATTAATAAAGAAAAAATTAAATATATGCGAGTTGAAGAAAGAAAAAGGAAAAGGGAAATGAAATTTTTTGTGAAAGAGGAGGATGATTTGTGGTGTTGTTTTGGTGCCGAGAGGGGTTGTATTTATAGGCGTGGGAAGCGGTAGTTTGTTCGCCGTGAGTTGTTGCGCATTGGGGAACCAGCACCATGTTCGCCTCAAGTTGCAGCTATTTCCGTGATGTTCGCCTCAAGATAGGGCGAACTTAGTGTAAACTTACCCTAGTTCGCCGCAAGTAGCAGCTAACTTCCTTTTTTCCCCAAAACCGCCGCTACTTGCGGCAAACATCCTCCAAAATCCCAAAAAAAAAAATTGGATTCACGTTAATAAAGTTGTGTTATATTGTTTTGGGAAATAAAGATATTGTTTATTTTATTTCAGAAAATTATCAGTAAATAAAAAGTTCTATTTTCTTCTATAAATTTATAAAATATATGTTAAAATAACTTTGTAATAATAAATACATATGAATAATTTTTTATTCAATCCATACGTCATAGTAAAAATTACAACTTTAGTTGTAATTATAATTGTGTCATCTGATATTGTTATTATAATTGTGTCACTTACTACATCTTACACATGCAATTAACCACTTTCCTTAACTAAAAAATAAATTTAGAAGTAAAGTGTTAAACAAATGGATAACGGAAATCTTAGTTTACGAACCAGAAACTAGATTAATTACCCCCGGCTTTTATACTTGTACTGATAGTATAAATGTATAATGCTTGCTTTTTAATTTCTCGTTTGTTCCACCACAAATGTCCACAATAACAATAATAATGCATGCATACTTTCACGATCGAAAAGGGGAAAAAAACATTTTTCAGTAAAGAAAAAGGAAAAAAAGAAGAAGATAATGCTTGCTTTTGAATAAAACATTTATAATTTTCTATAAAATCCTTGCATAATATAATAAATAAAAAAGTAGTTGTGACTATTTTAAACCGAAGAATAAAGCTAAGAGACCTACTATATATACGTTCAAATAATAGAAAAAACTTTCTTGTCATCATTGTCATGCAAGCTTATTAGCAAAAGAAAATGTTATTTATAGAAAAATTAGAGTGTAGTTAGAGATAATTAATCTACCTGTATTATTGTACATCTTCATATGTCTTATTTTAACATTGAAAATATAAAAATAAAATTTATATTTTTCATGTTGAAAGTATTACCGATATCTTAAATATAAATATAAAGATGACAAATGTAAATATTAGTGCAAAATGAATTACAACGCTATCTGATAATAATAAGCTATAAATTAAATCAATAATTTTCTTGTTCTTCTTATCCCCTTTTGCAAAAAGATTTTTTATATTTAATTAAAGTTTGGTCTTGGTTCATTCATTATATGCTTTTTCAATATTGAGCATCGGAGAGGTGAAAGGAAAGAAGCTTAAGTTGTTTGTTCATCATATATATTATTGGATGCATATATGGCATACCTGAAAGGCAGATTGAAAGATGGCATTATTATTAGTATTTGTTGTATGGTTGTTATGTGGTTGGGTTGTGCCAAGTCGAATGATGGCGAAGCTGAATACATGTTGAAGCTTCTGAATGCACTCCAACCCACTCCCTCCAACTGGTCCAGCACCACCCACATGTGCAACTGGACAGGGGTGTTCTGCAACAATCGAACTGGAAGGATTGAAGGTATATACCTTAGATCAATGTCGTTGACGGGAACAGTTCCTTCAGGCCTCAACGACTCACTCACACAACTCACAGAACTCGTTCTCTATGGCAATTTTCTGAGTGGGCCTGTTCCCTCTCTCGCCAATCTCACCTTCCTCCAAAAAGTGATCCTCGACAACAACAACTTCAACTCCATCCCTCATGGTTGCTTCCATGCTCTAACTAGTTTAAACTTCTTGAGCTTGACTTACAATACGAACCTCCCACCATGGAACTTTCCTACCGATTTGATTGCTCACTCCTCCCAACTCCAACGACTCTTCCTGGAGGGGACAAATCTCACAGGATCCTTACCTAACATATCCCGTTCCTTCCCAGCTATGGAATTTCTTTATCTCGATAACAACCTCCTCTCCTTCATCCCTGAGGGTTGCTTCCACAACCTAACCAATTTGACTGACCTCTCTTTGGCCAATAACATCAACCTCCCACCATGGACTTTTCCCAACTTATCTCACTCCACAAAACTGGTTATGCTCAATCTTGTTGCTACAAATGTCATGGGCTCCCTACCAAACATATCCCATTCCTTCCCAAGTATCCGAATTCTTTATCTGGATAACAACCACCTCACCTCCATCCCTGAGGGTTGCTTCAACAACCTAACCAATTTGACTGAACTCTCTTTGGCCAATAACACCAACCTCTCACCGTGGACCTTCCCCCTCCCCGTCTTGACTCAGCAACTCTACACCCTTAAACTGGAGGCTACAAATCTAATGGGACCCCTACCAAACTTATCTCATTTCTTCCCCAGCTTGACAACTGTTTCTCTCTCCAACAACAACCTTACCTCCATCCCCCAAGGTTGCTTCCAGGCTCTACCGTATTTGCAGTTCCTGCGGTTGGGAAACAACACCAACCTCACACCATGGACTTTTCCCAACTTGACTCAGTCCGCAAAACTAAAAGAGCTCAATCTTGTTGCTACAAATGTGGTGGGCTCCCTACCATCACAAATATGTGACTCCTTGACAAGTTTGCAGACTCTTCTTCTCTCCAACAATACCCTCACTGGTGGCTTGCCAGAGTCTTTCGGAGGCTCCAAGATTGGCACTCTGCATCTCAATAACCAGAAGGGTAGCGGGTTTTCGGGTCCAATTGATGTCCTTTCAAGCATGGTCGACTTATCTGAAGTGTGGCTTCAGGGGAACTCGTTTACAGGACCTATTCCTGACTTGTCTCGTTGCAGCTCCTTACAAGATTTGCAACTTGGCCACAATCAACTAACAGGCGTGGTTCCAGATTCTCTCCTTAATAATGTTCTCCCATATTTGGATGACTTTTATTTGGGCTATAACTTTTTGCAAGGTCCTGTACCAAATCTTACCTTTACTGGTTTTGATAGTATGAATCTTGGTGTTAACACCACGAATGGCTTCTGTCACAAAGATCCTGGACCATGTGATCACAGAGTAACCATTTTGCTTGAAATTGCTGCGGAATTTAAGTATCCAATTTTGTTGGCACGTACATGGAAAGGAAATAATCCTTGCAAAGGTTGGCGTTCCATTTCGTGTGATGACAAAAGTAAGATCAGAACGGTGAATTTGTCAAATCTAAATTTGACGGGCACAATCTCTCCTGCATTCGCCAATTTAACTTATTTGCAGGGATTGTATTTGGATGGGAATAATTTGACTGGTGAAATACCGGAGCTATTGACAAGTTTGCATCAACTTGAGCTTCTGAATGTCTCTAACAACCACCTTGTTGGAAATATTCCCAAATTCTCACCCAAGGTTAAGTTTTTTGCCACAGGCAATGATTTTTCTAATGGTTCTCACCACAGACCAAATCGAATCTCAACTCCTTTGATTACAGGTACTCTCACCTACCTTCAGATATGTAGCATATATTGATGATCATTATTACACAGAAAAGTTTTAATTTGAAATTAAAGTTTTTAGTTATATACTTATATTAGTACTATAAGTTCTTTTTTAAAAATTTTCATCTTACGATTTTGTCCATTTTCAAGATTTTATTAAGGAAACAATATAACACACATCTTGTTAGCGAGATAATTAAAACAAAAAACATTTGAATATCCAAAACTTATATTGACTGATATAAGCTAATTTTTAGTATTTTTCAGATTCATCCAAGAAAAAAGAACACATTGTCGTTTATTTATGTGTCATACCCTATACTACTTCAATCACAAATAATTTTCCAAAATTAAGAAATTCAGGAATTTAAAACAAAATTCTAATAGTGATATATCATTTTCAAAGTAACACACTGCTTAATATATATATATAATTCGTATAATTTTCCTCGTTATTGTGTGTAATTGTTCTCTATTTTTTTCCATGTGTATACAGTTATATCGGTAACTAGTTTTGCTGGAGTTATTATAATCCTTGTTTTGGTTATTTATAACCGCAAGAGGTGCCTTGATTTGGTACATCGGGTTATCTTCAAGACAACATATAATGACCAACAAATCGAGGATTTTATAAAAGGTTATGATTTTTTGGCACCAAAGCGATCCAGTTATTCTGAGCTGAAAAGAATGACAAATTCATTTGGCGAAAAATTAGGCCAAGGTGGCTATGGCACTGTATACAAAGCAACTTTAAGTGATGGTCGTGAAGTTGCAGTGAAGATACTAAGCGAGTCTAAGGGAAGTGGAGAAGAGTTCATAAATGAAGTTGCTAGTATTAGTAGAACATCGCATGTGAACATTGTCTCATTGTTGGGATTTTGTTACGACCAAGGTAGAAGAGCACTTATTTATGAATTCATGCCTAATGGTTCTTTAGATAAATACATTTATAAAGCAGGATCTCCTGATGCCTTTTGTAATTTGGATTGGAGCATTCTGTACAAAATTGCAATTGGCATTGCTCAAGGGCTGGAATACTTACATCAAGGATGTAGTACAAAAATCTTGCATCTTGATATCAAACCTGAAAACATTCTTTTAGATGAAGATTTTTGTCCCAAAATCTCGGATTTTGGACTAGCTCGAATCTGTCAAAAAAAAGAGAGTAATGTATCTATTTTAGGTACAAGAGGAACTCCAGGTTACATTGCACCGGAAGTTTTCAGTCGATCATATGGTAGAGTTTCTGATAAATCTGATGTATATAGTTACGGTATGTTAATCCTTGATATGTTTGGAAAAAGGAAGTACTTCAACCACAAAGGATCACATCCGAGTGAAATGTATTTTCCTGATTGGATTTATGAGGATCTTAATCAAGGTAATATTCTTGGTGGACACTCTGATATTTCAGAAGAAGAAAATGATACGATAACAAAAGTCATATTAGTAAGTTTGTGGTGTATTCAACCAAATCCATCACATAGGCCATCAATGAGTAAAGTTGTGGAGATGTTGCATGGAGAACTTGAATCAGTGCCGTTCCCTCCAAAGCCTGTGTTGTATTCTCCTGAAAAGTCTCTGTTAGAAGCTTCAGACATATCTTCCAGCAGTAAACATGAGACCATTTTGACAACCACAGAGGAGAGTAGTTCCACACATCATACAAAATGATGAGCTCACATGTGATCAGATAAGAATGTCTCAAGATAATAATATGTATATAATTGTAAAATATATTATATTTCTTGTATTTGAATCTGAGTAGTGCAGCTAAACATGTTTGAGATTTGTATTATGATTGAACCTAGACCTATCCATCATGTGATAAGCAGTGGTAGTTATAGCTTCTATTGAGATATTTAAATAATATCGCACATGTGATTGAAATCCTAGCTATTCTATTATTTAACAAGACAAAAAGCTATATGCCTTGGTATTAAATTTTTTTGGTGACTTCCTTGGTATTAAATTTAAGTTCATTGATTAAATTTTGCTATTATCAAGCAATCAAGAAAGAAGTGTATGTCATATGATTGGTGTGGCAGTTGCATTGTTTTGTGGGGCCTTTGCTGGTTGTTTACAAGGTTGTATATGAGAAATGTTGCATAAAATAATTTAGATCAAGGAAACATACTTGACTTCCTCCTTAAGAGAAGATACTAAATAAGCTACGTAATACATTATTAATTTAGTAGTAGTTCATTTAATGATTTGGCCCACTAAAATAGTCAAGTACGAACCCAAGTTCTTAAAATATATATATATATAAATACTACCAAGTTATTTTAGATTTTACGTACCAAAATTTTTTATATTATTTACTAGTAGTATATATAAAGCCTTACAGGTTACCATTTTGATGGTCACTGCATTTATGATACTTAACGGGGATCTCTAGTTCACCATATTTGAAATTGTTCAGTTTTTAAATCTGATGTATGTTTAGATTAATTTTTTCAGTTTCATAATGATAATTTTGCATGGCAGATATTCTGTATAAAAAATATATATGGAGAATATAAATGAGTAAGAATTTAGAGATAATAGCAATTTTATAGATAAAAATAATATTTTATAATGTACTATAGAATTCACCATCCAATAATAATAATAATAATATCTTAATATAAAAATAATTAGAGTCTTAGTTGAAATATCTACTTATTTTATTTGGTGCGCTTGGCATTCATGGCATCATCACATACATGTTCCTTTATCTTCTTTATAAGTGAAATACTTTTTCACGTCCTTCCAACATCACTTTACTGGCTCGTGAAACTTTAGTTTATTTACTTTAAACACTTTAGAAAGCTGTGTATTCCACTGCTAGCATTTTATTTTATTTTTTTAAGAATGAAAAAATAATTGTGGGTTTGTGTGTGTCTTATTCTCTCATCATCAGTTAAAATAATAATGCAGATGGTGGGGCTGACATAGTGAGATATATTCCATATATATCAAGCTTTAATTTTCTTTTATCTAGTTATCTGAAGAAGATAATTGATCAAGGTCTAATAACCAGTAACACACTCCCACCATGAAACAAGAAGACTGATATTAATAACTGAATTATTAAAGGAATCCAATGAACGCGTTCTAACTTGGTTATTATCTCTTGATTGTTGGGGGCTTAGACCTTTATTTGATCCACAGAAGTTGACCGAAGCAACAACAAAAGCCATGACAACACAAAGTTAATGACTTTCCAAGAAATACTTATAAAGAAAATTAAATAAAATAAATGAAACTTTTTGTTGAAAATAAATATTTATGAATAGAGAAAAGAATAACTTTAACTTTTCAAGTTTTTAATATTTGGAACATGTTAAAGAATTTAAATTTTTTATTAGTATACTTTCCTTCTTAACAAACTAGTTATTTACTCGCGCGTAGGTATAACTGTTTGATTACGATTCTGCAGCACGTAATAAATTTAATATAACTATAACACTTTCTTAATACCGAATCAAATATATATTATCTTAATGAAATATGGACAAATATATCATCTTAATATGTTTTAAAATATTGTTAGAAATACTAATATACTTATCGATCATTTCACAAAAAAAAAATAAATAAATAAATAACAACAAAACAATTAAGGAGAGTTTAGATATTCTTTTTAAATTTCAATCCTTAATTTTAAAATTTTAAAATTTCACTAATTTTGTAAAATTGAAGACCACAATGAGTTTAGATTAAATAGTCTTATCTACATATAAAATTTCTAATAACAAAAAATTATACATATTTTCAACTTCAATGTGATTGAACAATTTTCCTTCATTTTCAGAACTTTTTATTTAATAAATATCATAAAAATCAACGCCACCATAGATTTAGACTAAGTAGTGCTATTTTTACATATGTTCGTGTTTCAAACGGATAAAATAAAATGGTTTGACATTATTTTATAAAATTATATTGCATGTACTGTTAACTAAACCATTATAAATAACTAAATATTTGCTATATTTTATGTGTATTTTAATATTACGGGCCAAAATTTTGCATGATGTACATCTGAAATTCCACAATCTTGCCCTTCCATTTCTTTACCATGGACCTTGGGATTATTGCAAGCATTCTACCTTAGTTGTCATCTCTTGCTCCATGGTCAAAACCTGAATGCTAAATTGGTATTATCATATGAAAAGTCGAAAATGAAGTTATATGAGAAAAATCAAGACAAGATAAGTGGGTCTTGTTTAAATCTGAATTTTGGTGGTATTGAAAAAAAGTTTGAAATTGTTATTTTATTTCAGAAATAGCAAGATATGAAGTTTTCTGTCTTTAAATATTTTACTTGCGGAAAATGAAGAATAAAGTTATATGAGAAGAATCAAGGCAAGATAAGTGAGTTTTGTTTAAATCTGAATTTTGGTGGTATTGAAAAAAAGTTAAACTGTTATTTTACTTTAGAAATAGCAAGATATGCAGTTTGCTGTCTTTTGAACTAAAACTGTTATTTTTCTGGATAATAAAACTCTTGCATAATAAAACTCTTCTTGAGAGAGGCTAAAGAAGAATAATATGAGAAAGGGATTTTCTGTCTTTTGAACTAAAACTTAATGTCTGATAGGGTTTTGCTTTTTCTTTCAATAAATTTATGAACTTTGATGTTGCAGCAACTACATAAATTTGAATGAGATTTAAACCTTTTTTTGAGTAGTATGTAGTAACATTGCATCTTGAAATGAGATATAAATATTTTTGGAAGAAAATTAGAACAAAGACAAAGACAGATTCTAACAAAATTAAAAGAATTTGCTTACCGTCAATGGATACATAATTGGTTCTCTTTTTTGAATCATGAGAAATTTGTTCTCAGTACCTAGCACTTAGTATTAAACCAAAGAAAAAGTTGCATTAGAGAAATGGAAAGAGTGAATAAAGTTTTTTTTAGATTTATAAGTCTATATATAGGAGATAGGAGATATATAAAGGAAGAAAAATCTAAATAATAAATTATAGATTTAATTTAAATTTCAAATTTTATAATATTTTACTATTTTTTACTCAAGTCACCAAAAAAATGTTCTTTAGTTATCACAGCGGTCAACATTAACCGGACACTTGATAACTAAACACATGAATCATTTGTCAAAGATTTATGGGAGTTAACGGAAGTGCTTTTGTTAATGTTGCATTGTTCCGCCTTAATATATTGTAATGGATATTTATAGTATTCCAATAATTTTACCTTTATATTATTATTATTATTATGATTTAGAATTTGGTGCCTACTCACTATTATGGTGAAGAAAAAAAATAAAAGAGGAAGAGAAATCAATCAAACGCAAAAAAATTATAAATCATATCAAACTCCTCTATTCACACTCTAATTTAATGATCCATAAAAATAATAATAGTTTTTGTTGGTCATAATTTTTTTGAAGGTAGCTGAAAGTCTCCAGCAAAATACAATGAAAAAAAAGGGTGGTTCTAACAACCACGCTATGTATGTGGAATCCTGATTATTCCTGAGGTGGGGCATGCATGGGTCAATGTAAGCCCTAATAACAAGTGAAAGTGTCTTTATTAAAAGCACGAGAAATTAAATAAAGCGATAATCCACGTTACTTTTGGGGGTATCGGATAACATGAATGATGAATAATGGCCACTTTTGAAGAGAGTGTTTCTTATACAAAATAGACACTTAATTATCTGCTATCTTAGCATGCTCGGTGGAATAATCAAATGGCTCCCAGAATAATATCACAATCTGAAATTGGTTTTACTACTTTCCCTACACTCTTCTTCTTCTTCTTCTTGATCATCTTGTGTGTCCACTCCGACGACGTTAGTAACCTTCGAGATCCAGAAGGTTACTACTTGAATGAGCTTTTGAAAAGCCTGAACCCACCTCCCTCCAACTGGTCCCATAACAACAACTACCTCGCCGCCAATGTTTGTAATTGGCGTGGCGTTGAGTGCAATAACGAGGGCCATGTCTACGCTCTTGACATCTCTTCAATGTCCCTCCAAGGCACAATCCCTTCCGATCTCAACATCTACCTCACCAACCTCAACCAACTTCTTCTATACAACAACTCTCTCTCGGGGCCTCTTCCCTCTCTCGCCGGCCTCTCCATGCTCAGAGAGGTTTACCTCAACGACAACAATTTCACCTCCGTCCCTGATCATTGCTTTCAGGGTCTTTCCAGTTTGGAAACCCTCACACTAAGTAACAACATCAACCTCCAACCCTGGAATTTCCCTCCTGATTTGGCTCACTCCTCCTCCAAACTCAACCGCCTCGAATTGGACGGAACAAATCTTATGGGAACCTTACCACCTGAAATATGCACTTCCTTCCCCAACCTGACCTCTCTTGACCTCTTTAACAACAAGCTCACTGGTCCCCTGCCTGATTTTTCCAATTGCACCAACTTCGGTTGGCTGGATCTTCAAGATAACTTGCTAACTGGTCTAGTTCCACCTTCCTTGATGAATCTCTCCAGTTCTCCTTCAGTGGATTTGGAAAACAACTATCTTCAGGGTCCATTGCCAGTGTTTAAAGAAGACATTACTGCCAACACTAGCAATAATAGGTTCTGTTTAGACCATGCTGGGCCTTGTGACAATCGAGTCACTACTCTGCTTCAAATTGCTGAGGCCTTTGGGTATCCTCTCTTGTTGGCCACATCCTGGCCTGGAAACAATCCCTGTCAAAACTGGAGTTTCGTTGTGTGCATCCAGAACAAGATCACAACCCTCAATTTCACCAAACTAAATTTGACTGGGACCATCTCTCCTGCATTTAGAAACTTAACTGATTTGAGGGAGTTGTATCTAAGTGCAAATCATTTGAGTGGGTCAATTCCAGAGAGCTTAATAGGTCTACCTGAACTTAAGGTTGTTGATGTCTCAAATAACAATCTATCAGGGAACATACCCAATTTCTCACCTAATGTCTCTCTCAACACTAAGGGTAATTTTCTGCTCCGCAACGCTTCTCATCATCAAGCAAGCACAAAACCTCCATCGAAAGCTTCATTACCACTTTCCTTAATTGCAGGTACGTACACTCACTACAGTCTACAGCTATATGTACGTTTATACTATTGGGCAATAATGTTACCTTTTTTTTTTTTTTGGTGACGATAATGTTACCTTTATGAAATATTGTTTTAGTTTTCTTTATTTTAACATAAAATAAAAGTAATTAATTAATCATAGTTATACCTCAAAGTAAGTCAACAAAAAAAATTCTCAAAGTAATAAATATAAGATGTATCATGCCACGTGATTACAAAGGATAAAAATTAGAACGAAAAAGAAAACTTTATGCTTTATTTTTATCAATTTCATTTTCTACAAAATGGTGGATCCCTTTATGTTTCTTTGACAACAATATATAAAAGAGAATTAATTTTTTGATTAGATTTATTAGATATTTTTTTTTCAAATTATAAAAAGTTTTATTTTTAGGAGAATTAATTATATTTTATAATTGAGGTTTTAACTTTAATTTAGAGTTTAAAATTTAAAATAAAAATAATGTTAAAAAGTACATAAATAAAAATGTGGTTTTGAAATTCGGACGGATTATTTAACCGACGGAGTAAATGGTTTAATACATTAAAAATAAATGGTTTAATACATTAAAGGTTTGACTAAAATTATCAAATCGAAGGCGAATCGATTTACTTAAATGCAAAATAAAAATAATTTAAAATATAATATAAAACTCTCAAGAATATAATATTATTAAATTTTTAAAAAAACCAATTTTTTTTATTAAAAATCGAATCGATTTCGATTTCAATTCACCGATTTACCGTCAATTTATCATGTTTTAATCCATGCTATTCTGATTTTTTTGATTGGTCAGTTGGATCCGATTCTCAAAACTTTGGATAAAAAGGAAAAAGTGAGCTTCTTTAATGAATTTATATATACTACTAATCAAAATTACTATGTACAAATTTTAGAATAGAACCATTATTTAAACCATCACAATGTTGTATATACAGGAATGACAATAGATAGGATAAAGTAAGCTAAGGTTTAAGGCTTTAAGCTCTGCCCTAACTTTATATAAAAAAATAAATATTTAATCCTACCATTTCATAATCATACTATTAATATAGTTATATAAAAACTACCCAATCCTTTTCTTTACCCGATCAATATAAAAAATTATGACTGGTTAAATTTTTGGTCCATGTTTCTTATGAATTTTTTTGAGAGCATTCAAACTATTGTTTATTTATAATTGATCTCTAGTTCCTTGCATATCTATATACAGGCTTATCAGCAGCAATTGTTGGAATCTTTTTAACATGTGTTGTGGTTATTTACAAAAGCAAGAGGTTAAGGAAAATCTTGTTCAAGAAAACAACTGTTGATCGCAATGTTGAGGATTTGATACAGAGTCATGGGTTTATAGTGCAGAAACGATATAGTTACTCACACATAAAAAAGATTACCAATTCATTTAGTGAGAAACTAGGACAAGGAGGTTTTGGTACTGTATATAAAGGAACTTTGAGTGATGGTCGTCAAGTAGCTGTGAAGATATTGAAAGAATCCCAAGGTAATGGTGAAGATTTCATAAATGAGGTTGCAAGTATTAATAGAACATCTCACGTGAATATCGTTCCTTTTTTAGGATTTTGTTATGAGACAGATAAAAGAGCTTTGATTTATGAATTCATGTCAAATGGGTCTTTAGATAAATTTGTCGATGAAAAAGCATCATTTAGTGCTGTGTGTAAATTGGATTGGAGTAGACTCTACCAAATTACAATTGGCATTGCTCGAGGACTAGAGTATTTACATGGGGGATGTAGTACCAAGATTTTACATCTTGATATTAAACCTCAAAATATTCTTTTGGATGAAAATTTTGTTCCTAAAATTGCTGATTTTGGATTAGCTAAACTTTGCACAAAGAATGAGAGCATTGTATCTCTACAATGTGCGAGAGGAACTCCAGGATATATTGCACCAGAAGTTTATAATCAAATACGTTTAGGAGTATCTCGGGTTTCTCATAAATCTGATGTGTATAGCTACGGGAGATTAATTCTTGCAGTAGTCGGAGGAAAAAAGAATTATAATAGTAGAGACTCCCAAGGTAGTGAAATATACTTTACAGAATGGATTTATAAGGAATTGGAGCAAGATAATCTTCCAGCAACATGCTTGGTGAACACAGAGGATGAAAATTATTTGGTAAAGAAGATTATTTTGGTAAGTATGTGGTGTATACAGAAAATTCCGTCAGACAGACCATCCATGAAAAGAGTGATAGAGATGCTAGAAGGACCACTTGATTCTATTCCATTTCCTCCAAAACCACCGCTGTGGCATTCTCCCCAAGGATCAAACTTGCAGTCTCCAGATGACAATACAGTTGAGGCAGATTCATTAACTTCCGTGGAGAATGATCCCATAAATCCAAATGGGTTTGCATAAGGCAACAAAGTTTATGTAATTGTTGTGTAACATATTTCTTATTATGTTCTTGACACCACTCTTGCATGGTATGTATCTCTTTTTCTCTAATGGTATGTTTTTTGGAGCTATAAGAACTTGATGAGACTAAAGTGAAGCTTCTCATTGTGTTGGCCTGTTGGGGCACTTGTAGCTGTTTATAAGTAGTGTGGTTTGCTTGCTATAACTAATTAAAATTTGATACCATTTTTTTCCCTTTTTCGTGAAGCAACACATCAAATCATAGTTTAATACTTCTTTAATCTCAAGGAATTTCTATTAGATCTTCGCATCCCTACATAGTGATTATGAGAGATTAAAATAGATCCATGAGAGCAGTGGTTGCTTATGATGAAAATGCACTTAGCTTGCATACATGCATTCTTTTGTAGTGAAATTACTTCATTAGGATAATTGAACATTTCAACTTCAAATTGAGACAGTGGCATTTATTTATTTCTTCTGATGCAGTGATTTTACACCGATGTTTCTAAAATTTCTTCCTGTCATACATAAAATAATGTATCCAGTATATTACAATTTTATTCTATATGCAAGTCAAGTAAACCAACCCATACACTAAGTTAGTGTGGGTCTTTCTTTATATATTTTCTTTCTTTGAACGCGTTTAACAATTATATTGTATGTGAAAAGTCTAAAAATACTATTTGAGTCATTATCGCTGTCTTGTTTTATCTATCAGTTAAGTTTTCTATAATGCATGGCTTCTCTGTTTGTACTCTCTTTGAAATTTGGTGGGTCTTGTATTATGCCTTTAATTATTTAACAAAGTACTTTAACATATATGGGAATCTTTAGTCACCCATGATCGTCAAGGGTAGGTTTGCATGCGTGATATAATAATTTTAGTCCAAAAGTAGCAGCTGGCAATTGGCCCTCGCGTTCTCACTCAAATAATTCTGTCATGTTAAAGAGCGATTCATATAATAATATTTGGCATCATGTTGGAAATGGTGGTTTGAGCTTCAATATTCTATTATTATACTCTCTCCAATGGCATACCTGAAACTGAAATTATCTGAATCCAAAATTGTTATTGGCTTTTATTATTATACTCTTGTAATTGTGGTCTTGTCCTCTTCCTTCTTGATGACCTCTGTGGTTTCTGACGAAGTTAGTGATGAAGGTGAATACATGATGAAGCTTATGAGTGCACTCAACAATCCCCCTGGCTGGTCCAACACCACCCACATGTGCGACTGGACAGGGGTGTTGTGCAACAATCAAACTAGAAGGATTGAACAGCTCGATCTCAGCGGTATGTTGCTGAGGGGAACAGTTCCTTCAGGCCTCAATGACTCCCTCACACACCTCACACATCTCGATCTCTCCAACAATAATCTGAGTGGGCCTGTTCCCTCTCTCGCCAACCTCACCTTCCTCCAAGAAGTGATCCTAGACAACAACAACTTCAACTCCATCCCTCATGGTTGCTTCCATGCTCTAACTAGTTTATACTTCTTGAGCTTGAATAACAATACGAAGCTCGCACCATGGAACTTTCCTACCGATTTGGCTGCTCACTCCTCCCAACTCAATGTCCTCGACCTATCTTCTACAAATCTCATGGGCTCCGTACCAAACATATCCCACTTCTTCCCAGCTATGCAATCTCTTTATCTTGCTAACAACAACATCTCCTCCATCCCAGAGGGTTGCTTCCACAACCTAACCAATTTGACTGACCTCTCTTTGGCCAATAACATCAACCTCCCACCATGGACCTTCCCTCTCCAATTGGCTCATTCCTCATTGCAACTCATCACCCTTGACCTGGAGGCTACAAATCTGATGGGATCCCTACCAAACTTATCTCATTTCTTCCCCAACTTGTCAATTGCTTATCTCTCCAACAACAACCTTACCTCCACCCCCCAAGGTTGCTTCCAGGGTCTACCCTATTTGCGGTTTCTGCAGTTGGCAAACAACACAAACCTTGCACCATGGACTTTTCCCAACTTGACTCACTCCACAAAACTGAATGAGCTCAATCTTGTTGCTACAAATGTGGTGGGCTCCCTACCATCACAAATATTTCACTCCTTTACAAGCTTGCAGATTCTTCTTCTCTCCAACAATGGCCTCTCTGGCATCTTGCCAGAGTCTTTTAGAGGCTCCTCGGTTTCCACTTTGCATCTCAACGACCAGAAGGGTAAGGGCTTTTCGGGTACAATTGAAGTCCTTTCAGGCATGGTGGATTTATCTGAAGCGTGGCTTCAGGGAAACTCCTTTGAAGGATATATCCCTGACATGTCTCATTGTACCGCCTTACAAGATTTACAACTTGCTCATAATCGATTAA
>JASCZI010271909.1:149699-169875 GCA_036250425.1 Stylosanthes scabra
CATAAAACTAAGTGACGGTTATGGGAACCTGCAAAGAGTTTCTTTGAACAACAACTTTTTGCAGGGTCCTATTCCTTCGTTTAACATGGATCCTGGGAACGAGAATCTTGGTGTTAACACAACAAATGCCTTTTGTAGACAAGATTCTTTTGAGCCTTGTGACCAGAGAGTTACCACTTTGCTTGAAATTGCTTCTGCATTTGGATATCCTATTCTTTTGGCACGTTCATGGCCAGGGAATAATCCTTGTCATAATTGGAGCTTTGTTGAATGTACCGAGGATATGATTACAACCGTGAATTTGACAAGCCAGAATTTGACTGGAACTATCTCAGCTTCATTTGCTAAATTAACTCATTTGCAAAACTTGTATCTCAGTGGCAACAATTTAAACGGTTCAATACCTCAAAACTTGACAACTCTTCATCAACTCAAGAATCTCGATGTCTCCAATAATAACTTATCAGGAAAAATTCCCAATTTCTCAAGCCGGGTAAACCTCAATACTACTGGCAATCCTTCTTTCGACATAAGAAATCCTTCCACCAAGAGAGGAAAACCACATGCTTGGATCCCAGGTACACTAGTTATTTATTTGTGCATCAGTGTATGTATGTATGCATGTTTAGGGTGTATGAAGTTTTTAATTATATTTTTTCATTGCAAACATGCAGCCACGATAGCAGCACCAACAGGTATTGGAGGTCTTGTTCTCTTGGTTATAGTTATTCATCAGCGAAAGAGGTGTCTTAGCTTATTACAGAGCATTATTATGTGCAAGGAAACAGGACCATTTGTTGATCATGAATTTGAGGAATTTTTGAGAAGTTATGGATCTTTGGTGCTGAGGAGATATAATTATTCTCAAGTGAAAAAGATGACAAATTCGTTTCGAGATAAATTAGGAAAAGGAGCATATGGCATTGTGTACAAAGCATGCTTAAGTGATGGTCGTGCTGTGGCAGTGAAGGTATTAACCGAATCCAGCGGAAGCGGGGAGGAATTCATAAATGAGGTAGCAAGTATAAGTAGAACTTCTCATGTCAACATTGTCTCACTCTTGGGATTTTGTTACGAGAATCATAAAAGGGCGCTCATTTATGAATTCATGCCTAATGGTTCTTTGGATAAGTTCATCTACAAAAAAGAATCACCAAATGCTATTTGTAATTTGGAATGGAGCACATTGTTTCAAATTACAATTGGTATTGCAAGAGGATTAGAATATTTGCATAGGGGATGCATAGCAAGAATTTTGCATCTTGATATTAAGCCTCAAAATATTCTTTTAGATGAAGATTTTTGTCCAAAAATTGCTGATTTTGGATTGGCAAAAATATGCAAGAAGAAGGAGAGTATTGTATCTATACTAGGTACAAGAGGAACTCCAGGATACATTGCACCGGAGGTATTCAGTCGAACATTTGGTAAAGTTTCTCACAAATCTGATGTGTACAGTTTTGGTATGTTGATTCTTGAATTGGTGGGAGGCATAAAGAACTATGACACTGGTGAATCACTTACAAGTGAAATGTATTTTCCAGATTGGATTTACAGGGATCTGGAGGAGCAAAATATGCTTGGACAGGGTTTGCCCACTACAAAAGAAGAAAATGATATGCTAAAGAAAATTACTTTGGTGAGTTTATGGTGCATTCAAACAAGTCCATCAGATAGACCATCAATAAATAAAGTAGTGGAGATGTTAGAAGGTCCACTTCAATATGTGCCATACCCTCCAAAGCCTGTGTTATATTCTCCTCAAATGTCTGTCTCACAGTTTTCACGAATCTCCTATAGCATTACAGATGAGGAGGATTCTGATGAAATTGTTGAGGAGGCTATTTCCATCAAATAAAATGATTTCAACATGGGCATTGTAATTGTTGTGTAAGTTATATTCTACTGATTGTAATTGTGCATGTCTTCTCAAATAAAATGAGACATACATTGCTTTCTATACTTTTGTTTTCTATCTTCCTTTTGGTCCTTGCTTTCCTGCTATTAAAAATAGTTAAAAGAATTGCAAGAAATGGGTCACTTATACTATTTGATTGCAAAGTGATTCGTAGCTTGCACTGTAAGTTTCAAGAAATTGACTATGTTTATGGAAGAGTGGATGGTAGTGTGGTCAGTTAATTAAGTTTCAAGAAATATTCAAAATGCCTATTATTACTTATAGAAACAGAGGTTATTATAGAGTCATTAAAGTGAAGTTAATCGATGAATGTAATATGCTTTAATTTTATAGTTACTAGGCTTTCTTAGTATCAATTTACAGGTTTGTGAATTAGGAAACAGTCATACCGGCTGAGAGTGACCATTTTCTCATGAACTCTCATTAGAAATTTCAAACTTTGATGTGAGAATATTCACACATTTACCTAAATTCCAACATCGCTTTGTTTGAGATAATATTGATAGTAACTTAGTAAGTATGTGAGATATAATGCAGTGAGTTTTACTCTTATTTAGTAAAAGCATATCAAACCAAGAGTGACACATTTTGCATGGAAAACAAAAGTATGAGATACCAGATAATCAGTGACATATATAGATTAGATGATTGGTACAAGCTAAGTCTAACACTTCATTTTTAGATGGGTCTTGTATTCTCCTGAAAGATCTCACTTGATGCTTTTAGATATGTGTAATTAATTAGCTGTAAAATTAGACAGATTATGAATCCATTGAGAAGAATAATTCCATTCTAGATGTAATTCCTCATGAGGTTATAAACTTAGACAAACAGAGGTATTTTCTATATTGGATTTAATCAAATATATACTTTATTTTCTATACTCCTTATTGTCTAAAGTATGAGTCAGAAAATAAAGAAAGGAGGGAGAGGGAAGACTGCATAACCCTTTGTAATGGTATGCTTGCAAGTTCGAGTTTCAAAAGAGAAGGATTTAAACTTTCAAGTGTAAATTTTATATATATTGTAAAGCCTTCTCTGATCTTCTCCCTTCCCTTCCAAATTTTCATTTGATGCCTTGTTCTTTTTTAGTCAATTAACTCATAGATCATAGTTTAGTACTTTAATATCAAGGAATCTTCCCTACATAGTGATTAGTGAGAGATTAAAATAGCTCTATGAGAGCTGTGATTGCTTCTGATGAAAATGCACTTAGCTTATGCATGCATGCATTTTTTTAATGGTGAAATTACTTTTTTAATATAATTAAACATTTCAACTTCAAATTGAGTCCATGGCAATTAATTATTTCTTCTGTTGATTCTCAAATTTATTCCTGTCATACATAAAATATATCTAGTATATTACAATAACTTTATTCTGCAAATATACAATACAAGTCAAGTAAATAAACCCATACATACACTACGTTAGTGTGGGTCTCTGTATTTTGTCTTTCTTGAACGCGTTTAAATTTTTAAGGTTTTTATATAGCGAATATGTTAAAGAATTCAAAATTTTAATTTTATTCGTAAACTTCCCTTCTTAACAAATATATATATATATATAGTATTCTAAAAAAATTTAATATGTTTTATAACTAATAATACTGGGCTAACACTTTAGTTTTATATTATTATGATTTAGAATTTAATATTTATTATTTAAAATATTAATTAAATATTAAAATAATAAATTTTATTGGTAATAATTTTTTTTAAGGTAGCTCAAAGTCTCCAGCAAACATACAGTTGGAAGAAAAAAAGTTTCTAAATTCTAACAACCACGTATGTGTCGTATTGAATCCTGAGGTGGGGCATGCATGGGTCAATAATGTATGCCCTAACAATTAAAAGTATCTTTATTAAAAGCACAAGAAATTAAATAAAGCGATAATCCACGTTACTTTTGGGGGGATCGGAGAACATTTGATGAATAAAATGATAATGATGACTACAGCAATGAATTGATGATGCATTTTTGAAAAGATCATTTATCTATATCTTACGTTAACAACTGAGAAAAAAAAGCAATATTGAAAAAATAAGATAGAATGAAGAGCATAGATGCAATAGAACCGCGTAAAAGGAGGGAAAAAAAAAAGAAAAAGGGAGAAAATAAAAAGAATAAGAAGAGGAAAGAAAGAGTTGATTATTTTTTGCAGATTCATCTGATATTGTAATTATAGTTGTGTCCCGTTAACCACTTTCCTTAACTAAAAAATAATAAAATTAGAAGTAAAACAAATGGATAAGGGAAATCTTAGTTCACAAATCATAAACTAGATTACCCTCCCAAGTCCCAGCTTTTATGCTTTTTAATTTCTCGATCGTTTGTTCCACTACAAATTAAACGTCCACGACAACAATAATGCATGCATACTTTCACGACCAAAAGGGGAAAAAAATTTGGTAAAGAAAAAGGAAACAAAGATAATGCATACTTTTTTTTAGGTGACTTTAGTAGGCGACAAAAAATAAAACAATCAACCGTCAACGTAAAACAGTTTATACTGCATGCTCTTCGAAAATGCTTCAATGGGAACCCGAAAACAAAATTGCTTTAAGAAATGTTCAATTCATTGTTACTTAAAAACATTTAACGCAAAAATTAAAACTTTCATAATTTTGTATATAATTTAATGTTTGAATAATATTATAAATAAAAAACTAGTTGTGATTATTTTAAGACATAAACTCACTTGTATTGTATTTTAAATTGTTAGATTATAATTTAATCAAATATGTCAAGTAATTTAATATTTTTTAACAAGTAATTCTAGCTACCATTTCAGAAATATACTATTAATATAATTATATAAAAAGTATCCAATCCATTGTTTTACCGGCTCAATATAAAAAAATTTAACTGATTGAATTATTTTTATCCATGTTTTTTCATATGAATTTTTCTCAGAGCATTCAAACTATTGTTTGTAATTGACCTCCAGTTCCTTGCACATCTACGTACAGGATTATCAGCTGCAATTGTTATAATCTTTTTAACCTGTGTTACGGAAAATCTTGTTCAAGAGAACAACCGTACCGTTGATCGCAATGTTGAGGATTTGATACATCATGGGTTTATAGTGCAGACCCATTCATTATTTTGAGAAACTAGGATAAGGAGGTTTTAGTACTGTATATAAAGGAACTTTGAATGATGGTCGTCAAGTAGCTAGCTGTGAAGATATTGAAAGAATCCTAAGGTAATGGAGAAGATTTCATAAATGAGGTTGCAAGTATTAATAGAACATCTCATGGGAGTATTGTTTTATTTTTAGGATTTTGTTATGAGACGGATCAAAGAGCTTTGATTTATGTATTCATGGCAAATGGGACTTTTGGATAAATTTGTCAATGAAAAAGCATCATTTAATGCTGTATGTAAATTTAAATTAGATTGGAGTAGACTCTTTCAAATTTCAATTGGCATTGTTCGAGAACTAAAGTATTTACATTGGGGTTGTAGCACTAAGATTTTACATCTTGATATTAAATCTCAAAATATTCTTTTTGGATGAAAATTTTATTCCCAAAATTGCTGATTTTGGATTAGCTAAACTATGCACAAAAAATGAGAGCATTGTATCTCTATACAGTGCAAGAGGAACTCCAGAATATATTGCGCCAGAAATATATAAGCAAATGTGCAATGGAGTATCTATAATTTCTCATAAATCTGATGTGTATAGTTATGGGATATTAATTCTTGCAATGGTCGGAGGAAAAAAGAATTATAACAGCAGAGACTCCCAAGCCAGCGAAATATCCTTTACAAATTGGATTTATAAGAAACTGGAGCAAGATAACTTTCCAGTGACTAACACAGGATGAAAATGATTTAATTTGGTAAAAAAGATTATTTTGGTAAGCATGTGATGCATATAAAAAATTCCATCCAGCCATCCATAAAAAGAGTGATAAAGATGTTATTAAAAGGACCACTTGATTCTATCACATTTCCTCCAAAACCACCACTGTGGCATTCTCCCCAAGGAACAAACTTGCAGTTTCCAGATGACAATACACTTGAGGCAGATTCATTAATTTCCGAGGAGAATGATCCCATCAATCCAAATGGGTTTTCCTAAGGCAACAAAATTTATGTAATTGTAGTGTAACATATTTCTCATTATATCCTTGACACCACTCTTGCATGGTATCTTTTTTTTCTCAAATGGTATGTTTTGTGGAGCTATATGAACTTGTTGACGTGATTAGTGAGAGATTAAAATACATCCATGAAAGCAGTGATTGCTTATGATGAAAATGCACTTAGCTTGCATGCATGCATTCTTTTGTAGTGAAATTACTTTATTAGCATAATTAAACATTTCAACTTTAAATTAAGTATATAGCAATTATTTATTTCTTATGACGTGATTTTACATCAATGATTCTCAAATTTCTTCCCGTCATACATCAAATGTACCTAGTCTAGTATATATATATATTACAATTTTATTCATAATATATAAGTCAAGTAAACCAACCCATACACTACGTTAGCGTGGGTCTCCATATATTTTCTTTCTTTGAACGTGTTTAACAATTATATTGTCTGTGAAAAGTCTAAAAATACTATTTGAGTCATTATCGCTGTGTCTTGTTTTATCTATCAGTTAAATTTTCTATAATGCGTGTCTTCTCTGGTTGTACTCTCTTTGAAATTTCGTGCGTCTTGTATTATGCCTTCAATTATTGAACGAAGTACTTTAATAAATTGAAGTATATATCTATTATATATATATAATTATACAATCAAAATGTGTCATATGGCATTCTCTCATTACAATTGAAATCAAATTTTTCCTCAAAAATTAAAGAGTTCTCTCATTTCTCCTTTTCCTATCATCTTTCTCTATCTTCCTCCTCAATTTAACAACCAAAATGTGCCACATGGCAATCTCTCATTATAATTGAAATCAAATTTTTTCTCCAAAATTAAAGAGTTCTCTCATTTCTCCTTTTCCTATCATCTTTCTTTATCTCCCTCGTCAATTTAACAATCAAAATATGTCATATGGCACTCTCTAATTATAATTGAAATTAAATTTTTTCCTCCAAAATTAAGGAGGTTTCTCATTTCTCCTCTTTCTATAATCTTTCTTTTTCCAAATTTAAAGAGTTTCTTCATAACTTACTTTCATCTCATTTACCACTATCTCTCTGTTGAATATTTATTTACCTCGACCAGTTAATCATTGAGTTATCTTGATTGACTAATTGTCTACCTGTGACTTCCAAAAATCTATTTATTAATAATTTTGGTCAACTACCGTCAGTTCACCGCAACAAATTGCCAACTGACCTTAACAAATACTTTGAGGTCTTCAACTAACCTACGGATGTCAAAAATCCCTATAAAGCGGGGATCCCAGCGAGTACTGCCTTGAATTGAGATCCGAATGCAGGAAATTTTCTTTGAGGAAATAAAGATGGGGCAAAATTTTCAAGGGGCAAGCACGAGGACTCTAGCCGGGATCCTTGCCTTGAACCCGAAATTTCTAAATAATTTAAAGTACCTAAAATATCCCTATTAAAAATTTATACAAATCTGTAATATTAGTCCAAAAATACTAGTATCATTCTAAATCTATGTTAGTGTAATATATATGGGAATCTTTAGTCAACCATGATTTTAGTCCAAAAGTAGCAGCAGCTAGCAATTGCCATGTTATTCCACGGCCTCGCGTTCTCACTCAAAAAATTCTGTCATGTTAAAGAGTGATTCATATAATAATATTTGATTGCCATCATGTTGGAAATAGTTTGAGCTTCAATATTCTATTATTATACTCTCTTCAATGGCATACCTGAAACTGAAATTAGAATCCAAAATTCTTATTGGCTTTTATTATTATACTCTTGTTATGCTTTTGTTCTCTTCCTTCTTCGTGACCTCTGTCGTTTCTGATGAAGGCGCATACATGTTGAAGCTTATGAATGCACTCAAACCCCCTGGCTGGTCCAACACCACTCACATGTGCTACTGGACAGGTGTGACTTGCACAGTGACTGGAAGGATTCAACAGCTCAATCTCCAGTATATGTGGCTGAGGGGAACAGTTCCTTCAGGACTCAATGACTCCCTCACACAACTCACATACCTGAATCTCAAAAGCAATTATCTGAGTGGGCCTGTTCCCTCTCTCGCCAACCTCACCTTCCTCGTAGAAGTGTACCTCGACAACAACAACTTCAAATCCATCCCTCAAGGTTGCTTCCATGCACTAACTAGTTTACACTCCTTGAGCTTGACTAACATTACAAAGCTCCCACCATGGAACTTTCCTACCGATTTGACTGCTCACTCCTCCCAACTCACTGACCTCTACCTCTCTTCTACAAATCTCATGGGCTCCCTACCAAACATATCACAATTCTTCCCAGCTATGAAACATCTTCATCTCTCTAACAACAACCTCTCCTCCATCCCTGAGGGTTGCTTCCACAACCTAATTACCGATTTGAATTCCCTCTCTTTGGCCAATAACACCAACCTCCCACCATGGAACTTTCCTACCGATTTGACTGCTCACTCCTCCCAACTCACTGACCTCTACCTCTCTTCTACAAATCTCATGGGCTCCGTACCAAACATATCCCACTTCTTCCCAGCTATGCAATCTCTTTATCTCGATAACAACAACCTCTCCTCCATCCCTGAGGGTTGCTTCCACAACCTAACCAATTTGCTTGAACTCTCTTTGGACAATAACAACCTCCCACCATGGAACTTTCCTACTGATTTGACTGCTCACTCCTCCCAACTCTTTGAACTCTACCTATCTTCTACAAATCTCATGGGCTCCCTACCAAACATATCCCAATTCTTCCCAGCTATGGAATCTCTTTATCTCTCTAACAACAACCTCTCCTCCATCCCCGAGGGTTGCTTCAACAACCTATCCAATTTGATTGGCCTCTCTTTGGCCAATAACACCAACATCCCACCATGGACCTTCCCTCTCCACTTGACCCATTCCTCATTGCAACTCCAATACCTCTACCTGGAGGCTACGAATCTTATGGGATCCCTACCAAACTTATCTCATTTCTTCCCCATCTTGGGAGATGTTAATCTCGCCAACAACAACCTTACCTCCATCCCCAAAGGTTGCTTCCAGGGTCTACCCTATTTGCAGTTCCTGCGGTTGGAAAACAACATAAACCTCGCACCATGGACCTTCCCTGACTTGATTCAGTCGAAAATGCTACAAGTCCTCAATCTGACTGCTACAAATGTCATGGGCTCTCTACCAGAAATATTTCACTCCATGACAAGTTTGCATACTCTTCTTCTCTCCAATAATATCCTCTCTGGCAGCTTGCCAGAGTCTTTTAGAGAGTCCAAGGTTATCACTTTGCATCTCAACGACCAGAAGGGTAAGGGGTTTTCGGGTACAATTGATGTCCTTTCAAGCATGATCGATTTATCTGAAGCGTGGCTTCAGGGAAACTCCTTTGAAGGATATATCCCTGACATGTCTCATTGTACCGCCTTACAAGATTTACAACTTGCTCATAATCGATTAACAGGTGTGGTTCCAGATTCTCTGATAAGTCTAAGTAAGGGTCAGGGGAACCTGCGTAGAGTTTCTTTGAACAACAACTTTTTGCAGGGTCCTATGCCTAACTTTGCCCTTTATGTCAACGGCGGGTACGTGAATGTTGGTGATAACACCACAAATTCCTTTTGTCGACAAGATTTTGAACCTTGTGACCAGAGAGTTACCATTTTGCTTGAAATTGCTGAAGCATTTAGATATCCTATTCTTTTGGCACGTTCATGGCCAGGGAATAATCCTTGTCATGATTGGAGTTTCGTTGAATGCACCGGGCATATGATTACAACCGTGAATTTGACAAGCCTGAATTTGAATGGAACTATCTCACCTGCATTTGCTAACTTAACTCATTTGCAAAACTTGTACCTGAGTGGAAACAGTTTAGACGGTTTAATACCCGAAAACTTGACAACTCTTCATCAACTCAAGAATCTCGATGTCTCCAATAACAACTTATCAGGAAAAATTCCCAATTTCTCAAGCGGAGTACACCTGAATACTAATGGCAATCCTTCATTAGAGAGAAGAAATCCTTCCATCGAGAAAAGAAATCTACATGCTTGGATCCCAGGTACACTCATTATTATGTTATAAACTTTTGACTGATTGAATTTTTGTTCCATGTTTCTTATAAACTTTTCTCAGAGGATTCAAAAACCATTGTTTGTAATTGATCTCCATTTCCTTGCATATCTACCTACAGGCTTATCAGCAGCAATTGCTGTTGGAATCTTTTTAACATTTGTTGTGGTTATTTACAAAAGCAAGAGGTTACAGAAAATCTTGTTCAAGAGAACAACCTTTGATGGCAATGTTGAGGATTTGATACAAAGTCATGGGTTTATGGTGCACACACGATATAGTTATTCACAGCTAAAAAAGGTTACCAATTCATTTCGTGAGAAACTAGGAGAAGGAGGTTTTGGTACTGTGTATAAGGGAACTTTGAGTGATGGTCGTCAAGTAGCTGTGAAGATTTTGAAGGAATCTGAAGGTAATGGAGAAGATTTCATAAATGAGGTTGCAAGTATTGATAGAACATCCCATGTGAATATTGTCCCGTTTTTAGGTTTTTGTTATGAGACAAATAAAAGAGCTCTCATTTATGAATTCATGCCAAACGGCTCTTTAGATAAATTTGTGGATGAAAAAGCATCATTTAGTACTGTGTGTAAATTGGATTGGAATAGACTCTACCAAATTATAATTGGGATTGCTCGGGGACTAGAATATTTACATTGGGGATGTAGTACCAAGATTTTACATCTTGATATTAAACCTCAGAATATTCTTTTGGACGAGGATTTTGTTCCCAAAATTGCTGATTTTGGATTAGCTAAACTGTGCACAAAGAAGGAGAGCATTGTATCTTTACAATGTGCAAGAGGAACTGCAGGATATATTGCACCGGAAGTATATAATCAAACATGCACCGGAGTATCTCGAGTTTCTCATAAATCTGACGTGTATAGTTATGGGAGGTTGATTCTTGCAGTAGTGGGAGGAGAAAAGAATTATAATAGTAGAGAGTCCCGTACCAGTGAAATGTTCTTTACAGATTGGATTTATAAGGAATTGGAGCAAGATAACCTTCCAGCAACATGCTTGAAGAACACAGAGGATGAAAATGATGATCTGGTAAAGAAGATTATTTTGGTAAGCTTGTGGTGTATCCAAAGAAATCCATCCGAGAGACCATCCATAAAAAAGGTAATAGAGATGTTGGAAGGGCCAGTTGATTCTATCCCATTTCCTCCAAAACCAATGTGGTGTTCTCCCCAAGGATCAAGGTTGCAATCTTCTCCAGATATAGCTTGTGATGACAATACAAATGAGACAGATTCATTAACTTCAGTGGAGAATGATTCCATCAATTCAAATGGATTTGTCTAAGGCAACAAAGTTTATGTAATTGTTGTGTAACATATTTCTTACTCTGTTCTATCTCGACACCACTCTTGCATTGTATTTCTTTTTTCTCAAATGGCATGTTTAATTTTGTGGAGCTATAAGAACTTGTTGATGATGAGTCCATAGCAATTATTTATTTCTTCTGAAGTGATTTTATTCATACATAAAATGTATCTAGTATATTAGAATTTTATTTTATTCTGTATATAAGTAAATAGTAAACCAACCCAAATACTACATTAGTGTGAGTCTCTAATATTTTGTTTCTTTGGACGCATTTAACATGATGTCTGAAAAGTCTATGATGTCTTGTACTCTATCTTTGTTTTATATATGGTTCAATTTTCTATGATGGCTTCTCTGTTTGTACTCTTATCTTTGAAATTTCGTGTGTCTTGTATTATTCCTTTAATTATTCTTGTTTAATTATCTCATTCATTTTACAAAGTTAAACACATACACTCGTAAGTCCAGCCAATCCTCTGCTATTTTCTAAAATGGCTTCACTGCTTGTTATACTCGTAAGTCCTAACTCTATTCTTCTATATTTAATGATTCAGATTCGTCTAAACTTGATGAGCTTTAATGATGATAAGCTCATTATTTACTAATCAATTCATATGCTTTGTAAGTCTTGCTTTGAATTTTCCATTTGAAGCTGACTCCTGACAACCACTTCGTTTGCTTCGTGCACCGAAAAAGTCAGTGAAACGCGTTCAATGAATTTCAGTCCTTCCCTTTGCTTTACTCATGAACTAATAATCTCCATGGATGTGCAAATACTGTTTACCTTATTTTATTATATCCAGTCTTCGTCTCCCTTTTCCCCTCTCTGCTGCAATTTGAAGTTTGAACCCAACCCCTATCCTTTTCTTCTTCTCCCTTTGCAACCATGAAACCTCTTCTTCTTCACCACACATGTTCCATTTCGATGTTCATCTTGGCTCTTATTGTCATGGCAACCAATAACGTTACAACATCACTTGGTGCTGAGACTAACAGTGATTACTTGGCGTGCAAGAATACTTTAAGCTGCGGAGACATCACAGGTCTCACTTACCCTTTCTGGGGTGTTCTTGTTGGAAACAATAATAACAGGCCAAAGAATTGTGGTGTGCCTAACTTGGAGATCACATGTCAAGAAGATAATAATAATAATGGTATCCCAAAGTTCACAGTGGACTCTGTCACATACAGGATTCTTCACTGGGACTTGAATAAAAAGAATCTGACAGTGGCTAGGGACGATTACTTTGAAGGTGGTTTTGATTTGTGTTCAGGAGCCCACAGCAACAACACCTTGGATCAAACCATACTTCAATATGATGATAACAATCCATTACTATATTATGCCGGAAGAACATTTAGTTTCACACTTCAGTTACTCCATGTGTGGACAAGTGGTTCCTTACATTAGCCGACAAGTGTCTGAGCCATTGCTTGACAAGTGTTCAACTGCATTTTTCAAAAGGGCGGAAATTTTTTTGCCTTCAAAATTTGAAATATTATTTTCTTTAAATTCAAAATACATAAAGAAAGTAAGATAGAAGATCTGAAAATGAAAGAATCAGAAAGTCTCATAAAAGGGAAAGGTAGAGAGAGAAACATTGGAAGAAGAAAAAAAAAAAGGAAAGCTCGAGAAAAGGGGGAAGCTAGAGAGAAGAGAGTTGAGGTTGAGCCCAAATGTAGAAGTAGAAGAAGATGGCCACGGCAGGGGAAGAAGCCATTACTGCAGTCTTCGTTGAAGAAAGACGAGAGAAGGAAGATGCTAACTGTGACGGAGAAAGAGAGGGGTAGAAATCTTGGAAGAAGGTGAAAAAGCCATAGCTGCTACCATTGTCGCCGTGGAGTCTGAAGAATGTCCCATTAAGCTGCTGCCACTACTACTATCATATTCATTGGGACCATGTATTAGAAGCGATGGTGTGGTCGTCAAAGGTATCTGTAATTTTACCTTCAAAATCTTTTATTTTCTTTTTTTTTTTTTTTTGGACAGCAGGCCCATGGCCCTACCCCACCCCACCCCAACCTCTACCCTACTCCCTTCCTTGAAGCTCTGGCTGGGGATCGACCCCAGATCCTCCTGTTATGCAGCTACTTTGTGGAGTTTCACTCTCCACTAGGCTATGCCCATGGCTGCAAAAATCTTTTATTTTCTTTTTGTATTTCTTGATTTTTAAATGTAGCAATGTTTTACTGTTGTCGTTCTGATTGTTTTATTTATTGTACTTTGGTTTTGTAGGACTTTGAGTCAGAAAGGAAATGGAAACTAGCTCAGACCAAGAAAGTTGCTTTGAGGGCCAGCAAAGGCATGCTAGATCAGGCTACTAGAGGTGAAGAGAAGATGAAGTTTCTGATCTCTCTGCTTTTGTAAATTTACGGTATTGATAACATACTTCATTATTGCTATTACCAATTGACATCATTGTATTATTTAGAGTCACAGACACAGTTGTATTATTTAGAGTCCTTCAAGTTTGTTATATACACAGTCTTCCAGTCTTTCATTCTCTTGAGGTGAGATATAGCAAATTCAATTTTCTTGAACTTCAATTTACATCAAGTGTCATCCATAATAACATAAGATTGTGTAATAATAACTGCATAATAACATAAAATATAACTCACTATGTGATGTTTGCTAGAACATGTTTGGTGATATTCTTTTGTTATTTCTTTGGATTAGATGTTTCCCATATACTGGCATGCTTAATGCTTTATTTTGAATAGTAAAATAGAAAGAGCAAGTATATTAATTGATGATTGTGATATTGCAAAGTTTTGGCTGGCTGATTTGCGTAAAGTTCTTGGCATTATACCACAGTCCCCTATTTTGTTTTTAGGAACTGTGAGATTTAACTTGACTCTTTTAATGAATACAATGACAATGATGCTGACCTCTGGGAGGCTCTGGAAAGGACACATTTGAAGGATGTGATTTGGAGGAATCTTTGAGATTGGATGTTGAGGTCTTTGGGACAGGTTTCAGGTTAGCTCTCAAGGCTTTCACAAATCATAAGAGACTTTTTTCATGTTGATTATATTTTTAGTTAGGGTGGATTAGTGGTATGAATAGATTATGTAACTTGCAACTTAGTCATGATTTCTCTATCTACTTGCCAATATTGCTCACTAATAATACATTGATTGCTTACTTGGCTTTTTAATGATAAGGACAAAGAGGAGGAAAATCTAGCATGCTTAATGCTTTATTTTGAATAGAAAAATTAGAAAGAGCAAGAATATTAATTGATGATTTTGATATTGCAAAGTTTTGGCTGGCTGATTTGCGTAGAATTCTTGGCATTATACCACAGTCCCTGTTTTGTTTTCAGGAACTGTGAGATTTAACTTGACCCTTAATCTTAACCATTTTTAATGAATACAATGACGTTGATGTTGACCTCTGAGAGGCTCTGGAAAGGGGACATTTGAATGATGTGATTTGGAGTTGGAGGAATCTTTGGGATTGGATGCTGGGGTCTTTGAGGCAGGTTTCAGGTTGGCTCTCAAGGCTTTCACAAATCATAAGAGACTTTTTCCATGTTGATTATGTTTTTAGTTAGGGCAAATTAGTGGTATGAATATATTAGAAAAACGTCAAGCTTCTGCTCCATTACAACAACTTCTGCCTCTGCCACACCAACCTATGCCTGTCTCAACAACAAATTTTTGTAAGGTGGGTAGAATGTAATATCCTTAAAATTCCTTTTCCTATTTTGCCCTTACCCTTTACGCTTATCCTCTTTTTCCCCCAAATCCTAACCCTAGATTTAAAACATATACACAACTCACCTCACCAACACACTCATTAGCCCCACACACACACACGGTAAAGAGCAGAAAAGGAAAGAAAGGAAGAGAAAGGTAAGAGAGAAAGAACGATCAGAAGAAAGAAAAGGAGAAAGAAAGAAAGAAGAAGAAAGGGAGAAGGGGAGAAGGAGGATGACGACGCCGGGGAGGTTGGAAGCCTCGGCGCCACCGTCGCTGATCGTGGTGGAAAGAGAGATAAAGTGAGAGAACAGAGGAGTGAAAGAGAGAGAAGACGCAAGGAGCCATGGCGCCCCCCACCCCTTGTCGCTGCGGTCGTCGATGTCGCCGGAGGAGGAAGCACGGAACTCACCTTTGGTTGCCGCTCCACCAAGATTTCTGCCTCTACCCCCCTCTACCTTGTTCTGCCCTTCTGGACTGAAAACTGTTGTTGCCTTGGTTCTGTCCAACCTTCGCCAGAGCTTTTACTCGCGGTGATCGCTGCTCCATTCTACCTCACTTCTTTGAGTCGGTCTTCGGTCCCTTGGGACCAAGTTGTGAGTAGTCTTTACTTTTATAATATTTGGTTTTACGTCTATAACTATTTTGATATATGCCTGCTATAGTATTTAAACTATACCTATCAAATTGTCTTGAGGGATTTTAATTTGGTTTTGAAAATTGGTTTATTAGAACTGAATGTTTATTGGTTTGACACTCTGATTGATTTGCACACGAGACTGAATGATATTTGTTTTATAAGGTTATATATTTTTGCTCTCGTGGAAGTATAAATTGTTTTAGAAGCCTTTATGATTTGGGAAAATGATTGATTTGAAGAAATATTATATGGTTTGATTTTATACTAAAAGATTTGTTAGATGATTATTTTGAAATATTGAAATATGTTAGAATTTCTGATGACTTACAAAGAAGGATTTGAAGAGATTATTTGACTATTGAATTGAGACTTCATATAATTGAAGGAGAAAATTGTTTGATATATTTTCAATATGTTTGAATTGGTTTGGGAGACTCTTATAAGAGAACCGTAGTTAACGGCGGTTAGGACGTTAACCTAGATGCATCTGGATCGGACCTCAGCTAGCAGAGGGGTTGCTAGCCTAACGTGTAGGCCACACGTTGGATTGGTTATTCTGTATGGGCACATAAGAGGAAAGGGCTACCCTCGGAGGTGGAGCCGCCTAAATGTGTGGTTGGATTTGATTTGATTTCTGTATGAGACTCCCTTATTGATTCGCTTACTTATATAAACAATATATTGCTATTTCTATTCTCTAATTAAACTATACTTTTGATAAAATTATTTATACAGTCTCATGTGGATTATAGGCGTATTGTCTAGTCATTGAGTTGCAAAACTCACTCCTTTTTTATTTTAAAAATAAAATGTTTTCAGGAATAGGTACCCGAGCATGTGAGTTTCATTTTCTGAGAATCAGTACTCTCTTCTTAGACGTGTCATGCTCCATATGTCACAGGCAGGATCCAACCCTGTAATCTATTTTACATCTTTGTCTATAGTTAATCGTAACTTATTCATTCTTGATAATAGTAAATTAGTGAGTTTTATAAAAAAAAATATTTGTAATGTCATCTTTTAATTTGAATTTCGATTTGTTAGGCTTGCTTGGAGATAATTCTCCATAGTGCCAGTCATAGCTCATTTTGGGCCGTGACAACTTAAACTATGTACTGCCATTTTCATGTTGAAATCAACTCTATCAAAACAAAACAGGCTTTTAGCAATAAGGAGGTACAATCTTAAATTGAGAGGTTTTATGGAACCACTAACCCTGCTACTTCCATATTACTAATTAATGAAGTGTTTGAAATGCATAACTATATGTATGTACTTCACAAGATCATTATGCATTATTTAAGTATTAATCTGTTCTTTAGTCTTTCCATGTCTAACTTATTAATTTTTTATTTAGAGTCATCTTCAAAGTGGAACTGGCGCCTTAAGACTGCTATAGGTAAAAATTAAAATTAATTAAAATTGCCATTTAGTTAATATCATCATTTTCTAGAATATTGAGGCTAGTATCTTTTATATTTAAAACAACTACACTACATATATATTTTTTTTTAAAAAAATCAGCTATAAAAAATCCTAGTTTATAATTATTAAGTGTTCTTTCAATATATGTATATAGGTGCAACAACAGCTGGTGTTGGAATTGTTGTAGTATTTGCTGTGATCATTTGCAATCGCATGAGATGCTTCAGTTTAGCACAAAGGAGGTGAATCTTTAAGAAAACAGGGGAATCTGATGATGACCAGAATGTGGAAGATTTCATCACAAATTATGGCTTTCTAGCCCCAAAGAGATATAACTATTCAGAAGTGAAGAAAATCACAAATTCATTTTGTGTTCAATTAGGCAAAGGAGGATATGGTGTTGTCTACAAAGGAAAGTTATCGGATGGTCGTCTTGTTGCAGTGAAAGTGATAAATGAATCAAAAGGGAGCGGAGAAGAATTCATAAATGAAGTTGCTAGTATCAGTAGAACGTCTCATGTGAACATTGTCTCATTTTTGGGATTTTGTAACGAAAGAAATAAAAGAGCACTTATTTATGAGTTCGTCTTTAACGGCTCATTGGACAAGTTCATCTATGACAGTGGATCATCAACTCTTACTTGCAATTTGGATTGGAACACGTTGTATCAAATTGCAATTGGCATTGCCCGTGGACTAGAGTATTTGCATCGAGGATGTGGTACAAGAATTTTACATCTTGATATTAAACCTCAAAATATTCTATTGGATGAAGATTTTTGTCCCAAAATCTCTGATTTTGGATTAGCCAAGATATGTCAAAAGAAAGAGAGTATTGTGTCCATACCGGGAACAAGAGGAACTATTGGATACATTGCACCTGAAGTATTTAGTCGAACGTACGGTGGTGTTTCACACAAATCTGATGTATATAGCTATGGCATGTTAATTCTTGAAATGGTTGGAGGAAGAAAGAATTACGAAAGTGGTGGGTCAAATTCTAGCGAAGTGTACTTTCCGGACTGGATTTATAAAGATTTAGAGCAAGGAAATATACCATCTCATATTCGCTCACTTGTGACAAATGAAGAAAATGATCTGGTAAAGAAAACTACTTTGGTGAGTTTATGGTGCATTCAAACAAATCCATTGGAAAGACCATCAATAAACAAAGTAGTAGAGATGTTAGAAGGAGAATTGCAGTCAATACCGTTTCCTCCTAAGCCTTTCTTGTATTCTACTTCAAGTCTACCCTTGCAAATTTCACACACTTCTTCCAGCAATATGGATGAGTCCAATTCAGTGACCATGCAAAAGGATGGCTCCCGAGAATCAAATGAAGCAAAAGACAGACACGCTGTGATAATTGCTGATGATTTAGGTTCTTGATATTTGATTGAGGTGAGAGATAATTGATCATTATTAATTTGTTAGCTCTAATTATCCAAATGTGAGATTCTATAGAACAGTTGTATCCAAATGTGTAGCTATAATTAGCCCTGTTTAAAGTTTAGACATATATATTTAAGACTGTTGAGAGAAGAATTTGTTCTTTATTTTTATTTTATCAAGTACTTTAAAGTCCAGTATATCAGTCTAAATCTATGAGTGTAATATGTACGGGAATCTTTAGTCACCCATGATCTTCATGTGCAGGTTTGCATGTGTGGTATAGATTGAATGCCAACCAAACCAACTATATAAGTCATTATTTAGCACTATACTCCTAGTTACTGTAGCTGGCAATTGGCTTATTAATCTATTGAATATACTAAAAAAGCATCCAAATTCAACCTGTAGGTCAGGTTCTTTGTAGAAAGACAATGACTACACAATTGAATCCATGTAGTATCCACCTTTTAAAAAATATCATTTACCTGTACCTTACGTTAACAACTCAAAAAAATAAAAATAATGGACAAGGGAAATCTTAGTACACACCTATCAGACTGATAGTATAATTACCAAAAAAAAGACTGATAGTATAATGCATAGTTTTAATTTCTCGCTGGTTTGTTCCACCACTAACGTCCACAACAGCAACAATGCATACTTTCACAGTTTCACGCCCAAAAAGGAAAAAAAGACATACTTTTGAGGTGACTTAATAAAAAAATCAATTGTCAACGGTGTATACTGCTCTTCGAAAATGCATCAATTCGAACCGTTATGAAACCCAAAATATAAAGCCTATAGTACCATTGTAAATTTTTTTTTTTCGATAGTTTAGGTACAACTAACCTTGAAGGGTAGTTACAAAAGTCACACGAATGCAACAACGAATGTCACATTGTGAGACGGGAAATAACAATACAAAAACACACCATGAGATCACCTATTGGCCAGGCCTTGTTAAAACCTCAAAGGAGAAAACCCATTGGGAAAAACTCCATAGAGGAAAAAGAGTACCCGACCATCAAATACAAAGACGACAAAGAGCACCCCAAAACACTCCTAAAAAACATACAAGACACAAAAACACACTTGGCTAGCAACAAAATATATAGATCGACAACCTACTAAACAACAACAACAACAACAGCCTTATCCCACTAGGTGGGGTCGGCTACATGGATCAAACGACGCCATTGTGCTCTATCATGTATCATGTCTACAGATAGACCGTTGACGTTTAGGTCTCGTTTAACCACCTCATGGATGGTCTGCTTAGGTCTTCCTCTCCCTCTCACTCCTTGTCCATATTCCATTAGATCCACCCTCCTAACTGGGTGATCTGTTGGCCTTCTTCCCACATGTCCAAACCACCTCAGACGCGATTCCACCACCTTTTCAATAATAGGTGCTACTCCAACCCTCTCTCTTATATCTTTATTCCTTATTTTATCCAATCTCGTGTGGCCACTCATCCATCTCAACATCTTCATCTCTGCTACACTTAACTTTTGTTCATGCTCCCCTTTAGCCGCCCAACACTCTGTACCATAAAGCATAGCTGGTCTTATAGCAGTGCGATAAAATTTACCTTTAAGTTTTAAAG
>JASCZI010271910.1:4585-21353 GCA_036250425.1 Stylosanthes scabra
TTAGCTGAGGTGTTAGTTTCAATTTGATTTTATGTTATATAGTAGTTAACATATACATAATCAACGATCAATAAACATACAAGATTATTACTTTGTACCAATAATATCAATTAATAATAATCTCTATTATTTATTAAAAAATAAATATAATAATTTTTTTTTCCGAAAACTTTCTTTATCGAGAATATTCTAACTCTAAATTTAGCCAATGATTAATTTGTTATGAATTTAAGTGTTATTTACAAATTCATCGTTATTAGTCAATAAATTATCGTATATATAAAGTAGAATTCGAATCTCAATATTTAATTAAATAAATTAATAAATTGAGTACTAAATGAACCAACGTTTATTAAAAATTTAGTAAATAATATATATTCGAATCCTTGAAAACATCCGATAAAATTGAAATGCTACCTAGAAGTTTAATCTAAGTCTGCCCAAAGATGAGATGCACATGGAGATTTGATTTGGTATCCGTTGAATAGGAAGGGTTAATTAAATAATATTAAAGTGATAAATAGTAGTATTAGTATATGGAATATGGTGTTTCTAGGCAAGGTGGAGGAAATCGAAATTTTACGTGTAATTGAAAAATAAATTAAAATGTAAAAGCGTAAAATTATAAAAAGATTTAAATCATAAAATTGTCAGACTTAGTATAAATTGTGCAAAATCGATTATCTCATTAAAAATCGTAATATCGAAAGATTTTAAAAGTGTAATAAAGATTCTCGTTACTTGTTTTTAGGTACGAGAATAAAAGGGAACAAGGACGGTGTATTGAGAAGAGTGAATGCATTATGCATGGCACCATCCAAATCTAACCCTTCCTTTGACGCACCGTTTTCGGTGGCCGACATCCCTCTACTTATGTATATATGCAACCTGAACTCCTGAAGCTACCCTAAACCCAACCGAATATTGAACCGATTATCCAAAATTACAAGATAAATATATAAGTTTCACGTATTATATTCGGATCTTGTATTATATATGCAGTAATTTTATGATTCACACTAAATTTTTAAATGAAATTTTGATATTAATAAGTAGATTAATTTTTAAGCTAGTAAGGAATGAGATACTATAAAAATATTAGTTATGAAATTAATTTAACATAATTTGGATAAAAATAAACTTTTAGTATACACGCATTAATTATACTATAAGATTACTTAAATTCAAGTTTTACATTTCAATAAGAATGGAAATTATTCGGCAATAAATAAATTAGGGTAATGCTATTTGAACAAGTGGTTTTGGCCAATTAAGTGATTTATTTCTATGCTAAATAGAATATTATTTAGGTGTCAAATAATATAAAAAATTACACCCAAATAAAGTTCTATTTGACATCAAAATAATCTTCTATTTAGCATAGAAATAAATCACTTGATTGCACTTGATTGATCAAAATCACTTGTTTACATAGAATTATTGAATAAATTATATGGGGCTTAATTTAAATATGATACTTTATATTAAATAAAATATATAGTGAGTATATTTTAAGTTTCTACGTTAAATATGTGTAAAATTAGATGTATTCTCCAATAATATATAAAATAGATAAGTTATTAATTTCTAGTTTTTGAAAAATACAGAAGTACTTACCAACTTATTATTATTATTTGGAAAGATTAATATATATAATATATGAATGAGATTATTAATAATTTATTCTAAAAAGTAACATACATAGAATTCATATAATATTTTGCATATTTTTTTTTATTACACAATAACTAAAAAAAGTTGGCATGATGAGATTGCAATTTAGGTTGAGTGCTAAAAAAAAAGGGCTTATATATGCAAAAGGGGTGCTAAAAGACTCGTTTGTTTTTCCTTTTTTTACCCCCACATTTTTAAGACTATATTTTTTAATTGTTATTTTTCATTATTGAATCTTTTCCCTCAACCTTCAATTGAGGTATTAAAGAGTAATTGACTAACTAATTGTAGTGGAAAAAAGAACATAACACAAAACTGTTCTCCACTATATCAAAGTCATATATATTAATGACCTTACCAAATTGAAAATTAATGATATTAATTTTGGTTTTGAAAATAAGAACTATATTAAATTAGTATTATTATTATTATTATTATTGGCCAGCTATGGTTTTCCCATACTTTAATATTAAATAGTGGGGGATCAACTTTGACTGATGGTGCCATATGATATGCATATGTCACTTGCCATTTGACATCAACATCATTAAACATTAATGGAATATTATCTTTAGTTTCCTTATTTATTAACACTAATAACCAAACAAAATTCTTGGTAAACACAGCTTTTGCAGCATTGGTTACTCTTCCATGGCTAGTTTAAGTGGCTTGAGCTGTAAATTCTTCCTTTCACATTCATAGAGTATAGTCTATAATAAAATAAGTTTAGATAATGAGAAGGTTATTTGTAAAGGTTGTTAATATAAAAATGTTACATTAACCTAATGAAAATTGTAGTATATATAATATAGAAAGAAGTATTTCGGAGCTCCAACATTTATAATAATTAAGTAATTTTAATCGTTTATTTTATATACATATATATTAAAATTATTTTTTAATTAAAATTAAAATTACTAGATTATCATATACTCTGTAGCACCTAAAATATTTACTATAATATAATCATATATTTTTATTTACATAACTTTTGATTTTATTTTACAACATAAATTTTTTTTACCACATTCAATTATATATTTAGATAATTTTTTAAATAATTGAATATTTATGTAAAAAGTTTTTTATTTAAATGTTATTTCTATATTTATTATACAATGAATATAATTAAATGACTAAAATTTCTTTAATAACCAAAAATTAATTATTCACATATCAATTATCTCTCTCTAATCTGATTTTTCCTGAAAAATGGAAATTAAATTTACTTTCTTAGAATAATTATTTATTTTGTCTCTATAATATTCAAAAAATTAGACATTAAAATTTCGATACACTAAACACACGAAACAAAATTTTATAATAAGTATAGAAAACTCTCCCAACAAGTTAAAAGTACCATTAGAAAACCAATAATTGAATGAAGGTAGTACTTACTAGGACACTATGTGAAGAAAAACAATCAAGCATACAACTGGTAAGTCTTGGGTATTGAAAAACATTTTAAAAAATAATTCATTAAAAAAAAAAAACACAAAAAGAGAAGAAGCAGAATCTTAGCTGGATGCACCACACTATACTATACCTACCTAAATAATTTTTTCCCTCTCCAAAAATCTTCACTTTCTCTCTCTCCTTTTTTTCCTTGTTCCTCTTCTCTCCACTCTCTCAACACAATCACAATCCACACTTACTATTCTCTCTCTCTTCTAAGAACAACACTCATAATAAGAGTGTGAAGAAGAAGAAGAAGTAGAAGAAGAAAGGGAAGGAAGCAACAACAACCACCACCACAATGTGGTGCATTTCCACCACCGCCACCACCACCCTCTTCTTCCTCCTCCTCTTCTCGGAGTTATCTTACTCCCAACTCCACCACCACCACCACCACCACCATAGGAGGATCCTCCACCAACCTCTTCTTCCACAACCACAAAACTCATCCCCCACTAATATCTCACCACCACCATCACCATCACCATCACCATCACCGCCACCTTCTCCAAAGCCGAAGTTCCCATTTTCAACAACACCCACTTCTCAAAATTCTCCCTTTTTCCCATTATACCCTTCTCCGCCGCCACCACCATCTCCCTCCGCCTTCGCTTCTTTCCCTGCAAACATCTCCTCCCTCATTCTCCCTCACCCTTCAAACTCCAAACACTCCTCCCCTAAACTCATTGCTGGAGCTGTAACCGCCGTTGTTCTCGCCGCCGCTGTCTCCGTCGTCTCCGCCGCCGTGTACTGCCGTAGACGGCGGAGACGGAACCAGTCTGCCGATGACAAGACTCTCAGATCCGACAGCAGCATTCGCCTCTTCCCCCGTGAGCCTCCCGGCGGCGGCGGTGGTCGGAAAACCAGAAACCCTTCTTCCACCAGCTCCGAGTTTCTCTACCTTGGCACTATTGTGAACTCCCGAGGCATCGACGACCGCACTGCCGGCACTGGCGGTGGCCGGAACAGCTCCGGCGGAGGTGACGCCAACTTAAATCCTCGGAAAATGGACTCGCCGGAGCTTCAACCACTACCGCCGCTTGCACGACAGAGTTCAAGAATGCAGCAGCGAGATTCCGGCACGGCGGCGACAGTTGCGGCGGCGGATGACGAAGAAGAAGAATTCTACTCACCAAGAGGGTCGTCATTGGGCGAAAGATCAGGTTCCCGGCGAGTATTCTCCGCCGTAGCAGGCGTCGATAAACTCGCCGGCGGCCATAGCTGCTCCGATTCAAGCTCCGGCTCGTACTCCTCCTCCACCTCGAACTCCCCGGACCGATCACACTCCATCAGCCTCTCTCCGCCGGTGAGTATCAGCCCCAGAAGATCCCAACCGAAGTCGCCGGAAAATCACATTCCACCACCGACACTAACCGGAGATAACAGAAGCAGAAGCAGAAGCTCAGTCTCATCCTCCAATCACTCTTCGCCACGTGTCATTTCACCTTCACTGTCCCCAGCTCACAACAACAACACTAACACGAACTTCACTCAAACGGCGTCGTATTCAACAACCCCAGAAAGAGAACTTAACCAGTCACCGTCGCTTTCACCGATTTCTCTCTCACCGAATCGTTTACACCGTAAAGCCTCAGATGGGTCACCGAAAATAACTGAAAAGTCTCAAACTTTAGCTTCTTCAGTGAAGGTTAGTGAAGTCTTTTCACCAGAGAGGCTATCCAATGCTTCTAATGGTAGTGGAAAGAGTAGCAGTGCATTATCATCTTCCACTTTTTCGCTTCCTTCACCGGATAAGGTTACAACTTTGATGCATCAGAATCATGGGTTGGATCAGTCTCCAACCATTTCTGATGTTTCAGATCGGTACAGGCATTCTCCAATTTCATCAGTGCCTTTGTCACCAGAGAGAGATTTGAATCACGGTGGTTGTGATAATAGTTCTTTTCATGCTCCTCCTCCACCACAGAGGAAGCACTGGGAGATTCCAGACCTGTTGACACCACCCATTACTGAATCTTCATCAATGGAGAGTGTGTTTGGAGCAGCACCAGCACCATCTGTTGTGGTTCCACAGAGGAAACAATGGGAGATTCCGGCGATTCCGGTGGTTTCGGCTCCTATTGATCCATCTGGTAGAGTTTCAGCTCCTCCTCCGCCTCCGCCGCCACCTCCTCCACCGCCCCCGCCACCTATGCTGCCACGACAGCGTAAGCAGTGGGAAGTGCCTTCTCCGTCAACGCCTGTGGATCAACCAATTTCGAGGCTGCCGGAGCTGACACCACCTACTAGGCCTTTTGTGTTGCAGACACCGAATACAAATGTTTATCTGGTTGAGTTGCCGCCACATTCGGGTTTGGAAGTGATTGAGGAGAGTTCTGAGGAGGGTTCTAAGCCAAAGCTGAAGCCTTTGCATTGGGATAAAGTGAGGGCAAGTTCTGATCGTGAGATGGTGTGGGATCAGTTGAGGTCCAGCTCCTTCAAGTAAGGATCTTTTTGTCAATAATTATTGTATAGTATTTAATACTTGGATTCATATTTGTGCAACAGTGTTTAACTGTTTTAGCTTCTTGGTAGTTAGTATTAATTGGTGTTTTAAGACTGTAAGCAGATATAACTGACTTTTAATGGTAACTATGATTTGCACTACTTTGGAAATGGTACTTGTTAGTGGTTTGATGATGTAATTGGTGTGCTTGAGTTGATCACAATGGATCGGTTTTCGGCTTGCAGGTTGAATGAGGAGATGATTGAGACATTGTTTGTAGTGAACACGCCAAACCCCAAACCCAAGGACACTACTCCTCGCTCGGTTCTTGCTCCTCCACATCAGGAGGATAGAGTGCTAGATCCCAAGAAGTCCCAAAACATTGCCATATTGTTGAGAGCACTCAACGTGACTATCGAAGAAGTGTGTGACGCACTGTTAGAAGGTATGTTCCCTTGGCTTTAGATCCATCTCAGGTTTGCGAATCAATTACTATTGATTGTCGTTGAAGAATGTGTCAATTAGGTGATGTGGTTATATACAGAATGATGTGTGATTTTAAATGTCTCTCCACAATCATTTGGAATTAATTCTTTACTATTCGTAGTTCATGATTTTTGCTTCCATGAAGAGTTGGTAATTGCTCATTTTTGATGTTGCAAGGTTCAAATGGTTTTTCTTTAAAGGGAAAAAGACTTGGTCTGCCCCTTATTTGGCAATGTTTTTCAATTTCATATGGTTTTTTATAAAGTAGGTGTAGGTTTTGTCTAGATATGTATGTGGGTAAAAATGGTAAAATGATTAGTTGTGATATTACATGCATAGTTTTTACTTTTTAGAACTTATAACCATATGATTCATGATTTATAGGCAAGATATGTTCTCTAACCCCCTCACACGGCTCTCACATTCCGTCTTCTCAAACTCTCTTCACTGCACTCTCTACTTTCTCTTCGTTCTGCCTCTTCACATTCCCTCTTCTCCATAGCCATTGTTCTCCCTTCACCATGATTTCTGCTACACTTGTTCTCTAATCTGTATCCTCTCATCGTCCATAGCTCTGAACCTGCTCGTCGTTTCTGTTGCTGTTTTGCTTTGCCCACTATTACTGTCTCCTAAGGTGGCTACTAATCAGCCCAAGATGGGTAAAAAGGATGTTGCATGGGAGTATTTTAGTTTTTGCAACTTTTTAAGTGATTTTTGTATGCTCTAGTTATATACGATTTGAAATGATGCTTAGTTCACGATCTGACAACTATGATTACATGATACTTACTAACAGATAGAGGTTTTGCGATACTGTTTTTGTCCTTTGTAAGTTTGCTTGTTGCCATTGTTAATGAGAATGCCGAATGGCAAGTGTTATAGTGCTACTCGCCATCTTTTGATTTTAATTAAATAGACAATAACTGAATGATTTTCAACTCTGCAGGTATAACTGATACACTAGGAACAGAACTGCTCGAAAGCTTGTTAAAAATGGCACCTAGCAAGGAAGAAGAACGTAAATTGAAGGAACATAAAGATGACTCGCCAACCAAGCTTGGTCCTGCCGAGAAATTTTTGAAGGCAGTGCTTGATGTGCCTTTCGCGTTTAACCGGGTGGAAGCAATGCTTTACATTGCCAATTTTGAGTCTGAGTTGGAATATCTTAGGAAATCTTTTCAAACTCTAGAGGTATCTAGTCACCTTTTTATGGAAAATATTTCTAGGTTCAAAGCCGGCAAAGCAAAATCATTTTATGAATTATGTTCATTTGCACTTAGATTTCTTCTTGTACAAGTCTTGATATGTAGTTTCTATATGCTTATCTCTGATGAATGTTTTTTGCAGGCTGCCTGTGACGAGTTGCGAAACAGCCGTATGTTCTTGAAGCTTCTAGAGGCTGTGCTTAAAACTGGTAACCGCATGAATGTGGGGACAAACCGAGGTGATGCACATGCCTTCAAGCTTGACACGCTTCTCAAGCTGGTTGATGTCAAAGGCGCAGACGGTAAAACCACTTTACTCCACTTTGTGGTACAAGAAATCATTAGAACCGAAGGGGCTCGCCTCTCAGGCACCAACCAAACTCCAAGCACGGCCACCAACGAAGACGTCAAATGCCGGAGGCTCGGCCTACAAGTAGTCTCTAGCCTAAGCTCAGAGCTAGCAAACGTGAAGAAATCTGCTGCCATGGATTCCGAAGTTCTCAGCAGTGAAGTTGCTAAACTCTCCAAAGGCATTGCACTCATCACCGAGGTTGTGAAGCTAAACCAAACATTAGGACCGGATGAAAGCAACCGCAAATTCACAGAATCGATGAACAAGTTCATGAGAATGGCTGAGGAGGAGATACTAAAGATTCAAGCACAAGAGAGTGTTGCAATTTCGCTTGTGAAAGAGATCACTGAGTATTTCCATGGAAACTTGTCAAAGGAAGAAGCTCATCCATTTAGAATCTTCATGGTGGTAAGAGACTTCTTGAATGTTCTTGATAGGGTTTGCAGGGAAGTTGGTATGGTTAATGAGAGAACCATGGTTAGTTCTAATCATAGATTCCCTATACCGGTGAACCCTTTGCTTCCACAACCTCTAAACCCTATGCTTCCACAACCTCTTCCTGGTTTACATGGAAAGAGAAACTATAGTTCCTCAGATGATGATAGTTCTTCATCACCTTAAGCCTCAAACTATGTTAGTGTCGCATCTTCGGCCACATCTTTGTTTCGGGAACAATCGTGAGTTCGGATTCTGGAGGGGAAGGGATGGCAGGAAAGGGTTCGAAGGGTAAACCGAAGTCTATTATACTCTTCGAACCCTTTCCTTAATCCCTTCCTTTCCAAAACCCTAACTAGCGAACACGCCCTTAGAAAGCTTCCTAGAAAGAGGCTTGTTATATGTACATTCATAGCATGGGATTCTGTGTCGACTCTCAATGCATTCGCCATCGAATGAGACGTAGATCATCCCATTTGATGGCGAATGATGTGTGAGTCGGCACAGAGTCTCCCATGTAAGATGTACATATAACATTTTGACTACTGGCCTTGGATGAGATGCTTGTATGGTTTTTGGCCTAAGTGATATTTTTTGTTTCCTTAGTTAAATTGTATAAATCCATGTAAAAGATTTTCAGTATTATATGATAGATTATATATATATGTAGATTATAAGAGTAGAGAATTTTCTTTTTGGGAAAAATAAGCTTGCCTTATATGATTGAGATATATGTATATTATAAGGTTGGTGTACAAAGATTAATATTCAAATTAGAGATAGTACTACTTTGTTGCAATTAAGATTTTAATTTGCAAAGCTGCCATGTTAGGCTTTAGTCATTTCTAGATCTCTGATCTCATCTTGCTTACTCCATGTTACTAAAAATGGGTTGGAGCTACTAAAGCTGAATTTTAACTTAGTGCACTTTAGCAAAAGTGTGTATGGGATAAAAAAAAGAGATGTGATTACAAATTATTTATAATTATTATATAAAAAAATTGATTATCTTTTATACTTAAATCTCAAGTGTGATATTTTATTTTTAATTTCCTTCTCAAATTTTATTTTTTAAAAAATCTTATAATGGATATGAGAATTTTCTAGAATTGTGACAAGGCCGACCAAACTATGTTATCAAGATGGAAAGTTTTTGTAATTTTGTGCAAGTTTTCATATGTTTATTTATTTATTAATAATTTAAGAAGCAAAAAGGGTATCTTGCATGTTATGTACATTTTCCTTGCACGTGATGGCATGGCCTATGAGGAAACTCAATATAGTTTAGTTGACATAAACATTAGATTTGTCAAGTAAATGCCAAAAATATAACAATAGCTTAAATTAATTTTTAACAATATTTTATTTAAAAAGATGCAAATGGATTCTTAATATTTTAGAATAGCTAAAATTAAAGACTAATTTATGTAAAACATGAATGAGCAAAATTTGTAAAGCATAGAGATCATTTATGTATATGAGTGTGTGACATGAATATGAAAATGATGAGCATGTGGGTAGTAGAAAAACACATGTGAACACCACGATAGAGCATAGAAGAATCCAAGGTACTTTAGTTGGACTTGGATATACAATATTCAAGCCAAAACATTGGTCTTCGCTGTCAATGTCTATGGCTGGTCTTTGTTTACACAAGATGGTTAGCGGATGTAAGTTGGTGCAGATGGACGAGGAGGATATGTGTCTCTTAATAATTTATTTCGGGTTTGATATTTTTTAAAAGATGAGAATAAAATTTACTTGTTTGGAAGGATCGTTCACTTTGTTTCTGAAATATTCGAAGAATTAGTCATTAGAGTTTTGGTTTGGTGAATACCCTGCTGCGGACATATATATATATATATATATATATATATATATATCATAAATAATCATGCATAAATCAATTTGATACTTAAAATATACAATGTGAGTGAAGTTGATCTTTCTTTCTGTATAATTTCCCTTGATTTAGTAATAACTAAAAGAACTAGTTTCTCAAGTTATGGATATGGTCAAACTTATGCTTTAACATTGTTTACATACCACAATTTCCTCCAAAAGTGGAAAAAAAAAATAAAAGAAAAAAAAGAGTTTCTAAATCTTTGTCTAAATTCACACACCTTCCCGGAAAATGTGTTCTTGCTAACCCTAATAATACAAAATAAAAATTTCTACCAAACACAAATTTTTTCTTCTTTTGTTACCTTTTTTTTTTCTTTGAAGAAAATAATTTGATTCATCACTTTGAAAAATTGCTACATTGCATATAAAACCAGGATCATTATTCAACATTGAATTTGGACATGAAGGAAGGAATTATTGTTGTTCATATTTTCAATGATATGGAAAGTGCAGCATATTTCATACAATACAAGGAGCCTGCTCCCAACCTCCTTCTTAGTATCTGGTTAGTATCAAAACTCATTGATGATGAAAGAATCTACATTATAATAAATTTATCTTTGTATGAAAAATTTACATTATGATCTTCATGCTGAATGATTAAAATATTCATAATCAGAAAATATTTTTGAAAAATATAAACTCTAAACATTGTATTCCATATCAAAATCTATTTCATAACCCTAAACTAGTTTTGTTGGTAATTTAGCATAATTTTTTTTTTCTCCTGGCAGATGGAAAGTGATTTGATCAGCATATGTTATGAATCAGGTAAAGAATTAGGGTCAGTTTGGATTTCGAAAAGAGTACTTATTCTTTTTCATTTTTTAAGATCTATCTTTCAGAAAAAAAAAAAAAAAGAATCGTGTTATGGAAAGTCAATCCAAACGAACGCTTAATCCGACGGACATTTAAACACTTAGAAACCAATTTGTTAGTGCCTTAATTTTCCGTATGAGCAATGAGAAGCCCCTAAATTTTGAAGGATTGTTTTGATATCAGAAGAGAGTTATGGAACAATTTAGACAGATTGGTGAGGCATTGGGGAGTTTGAAGGCTTTGATGTTATTCAAAGAGAAAATTCAAATCAATCAAAGACAGTGTTGTCTTCTTCTTGATGTGTTCACCTTTGCATATGATACTATTGCAGATGAGATCAAACACAACCTCAAATTTGAAGAGAGGAATGTGAAATGGAAAGGATTAGAACAACCTTTGAAGGAGATTCATAAGATCTTCAAAGAAGGCGAATCGTATGTTAGGAATTGTTTGGAAACAAAGGATTGGTGGGCTAAGGCTATTATATTGTGTCACAACACAGATTCTGTTGAGTTGCATATACATAACTTGCTTTCTTGCATGCCATTTGTGATTGAAGCGATCGAATAGGCCGGTGAAACTTTAGGGATCGATCAGGACGACACGAGTAAGAGGAAGTTAATAAATTCTTACAAGTTCAGAAAAGAGTTTAGAGATATGAACATTTTTCAATGGAAATTTGGGAAACAGTACTTGATTACTTCGGAGTTGTGCAACCGATACGAAACGGTTTGGAAGGAGGACAGGTGGTTACTTCAACAGAAAATGCATGAGAAGAAGATGGCAGGCACAACAAAGCAAGAGAAGAGATTGATAGAACTCATTTTGAAGAATTTGCAAGAATCATGTGAAGTGAAGCTTATTCCAAGTTCAACATTGGTTGGATCTAAGGACTTTCAGGTTAAGAGAAGGATGGGGAATGGACAGTACAAGGAGATTTCGTGGTTAGGCGAAAGCTTCGTGATAAAGCATTTTACCGGGGAAATCGAAGCTATGGAGCCGGAGATTAGAGAAGTTTTGTCTCTTTCCCATCCAAACATAATGGATTGTCTTTGTGGTTTCACTGATGATGACAAGAAAGAATGTTTTCTGCTTATGGAGCTTATGAGCAAAACATTGAGCACTCACATCAAGGAGATTCATGGCCCGAGGAAGCAAAAACCGTTCTTGCTCCATGTCGCGATCGATGTTCTGCTTCAGATCGCGAGAGGAATGGAATACCAGCATTCAAAGAAAGTTTATCATGGAGAGCTAAATCCTTCAAACATTCTTGTTAAGCCAAAAGGTAACTTGACTGATGGTTACTTGCACGCCAAGGTAACTGGTTTTCGCCTATCTTCGGCTGTGGAATTGCCCCAGAAAGGAGGTACAAGTCAAAATCAGAATGGATCTTCATTGTTCATCTGGTATGCTCCAGAAGTACTTGAAGAGCAGGAAAATTCCGGGGGTACCTTCCAATCCAAGTATTCAGAGAAATCTGATGTTTATAGCTTCGGAATGGTTTGCTTCGAGCTTCTAACAGGTAAAGTCCCTTTTGAAGATAGTCATCTGCAAGGAGAGAAGATGAGCAGGAATATAAGGGCAGGGGAGAGGCCACTTTTCTCCCCGAATTCGCCGAAATATATCATCAACTTGACAAAGAAATGTTGGCACACTGAACCAGATCAACGACCGAGCTTCTCTTCCATCTGTAGAATTCTCCAATACATAAAGCGGTTTCTTGCAATGAATCATAGTCATATCACCCAGTTAGAAGCCCTGGTACCAACTCCAGCCGTAGATTATTGTGACATAGAGTCTGCACTTTTGAAGAAGTTTCCTTCTTGGGGGAGTTCTGAATCTACATCGATATCACAAATTCCGTTTCAAATGTTTTCCTATCGAGTCGCAGAGCGAGGGAAAATAGGTACATCCTCTAAGGAGAACTCAGAATCCGAAAGCGACAGGTCAGCGGGCGGCGATGATCTTACTACCTCTGGAGACGAGGCGTTCCTATCATCAGAAAAGAAGACTAATCCTGCAAATGACAGTACAAGCATCAAGAAGCATTCACTAATCAAGAAATCATTGGACTTTAATAAGCCTATAAAACAACAAGGTTTACCTTCAAACTTTGTTTCTTACTTCATGTTAAATTATATCCATGAAATTGTTCAACAAAACCAATTGATTAATGAAAAAGAGGAAATGATTAAAGTTATGTGAAGACTAGTATTTGAATGATTTACATGTTCTTGTGTTCTTCAATGCAGTTACACCAAGATCAGCAAGACCTCCACAAATGTCGTCTTATGTGAGACCAAAGAGGGTTAGTTCAGATCTCCCCCTAACATCGAATCCAAGAACGAGAAGAACAACTTCCGGCCACGTCTCGGATTCGGAGCTTTCTTAGATCTTCACAGCATATCATCATCAGAATTCAGAACATGACACTTTTTAAGTCTTACTTCAGCCCCAAGGCAGATTCCTTAATCAACTATAAGTTCCAAGATTCTTTCCTCAATTTGCAAAGGCAGAATTCAGAACATGAAAATCTAGATCTTTTAGTCATAATACCATGGCATTTCATTTATCCCAAAAACTTAAGCTGTTAAATAGAGATACATGTATAGAAAGAGAAAGATGACAACAGTGAACAAGAATTTTGAGTCATAGGGAGTGAAAAGGGTGAAAAACATGCAACTTCTGCATAATCTTGAATGGTGTACAGTAATATATTCTTTTATCCCTGTATCAACTACAGTTAGTTTTCTTGGCAAGTAATTCAAAAGCATATATGGTATTCTTTTGATAAATTACAATTTCATTTGGAAAGTCATGGTAATTAGTGAAATATCTGGGCTGCTTCCAAATCTGCATTTTTAGTGAGACATGTTTCTCACCATCCATTGAAAAGTAGGAGGAAGGAGCAAATTCAATGAATTTTGAAGGACAACAATCTTCAAGTCTGGTGCAGCTAACTTGTCGATTCAAGAGCCGCGACAGATCGAAGAAAACATAGTGGTTAAGTGAATCTTCTAAGAGAGTTACAGGGCTCCAACTTCACTGGTGCTTCAATTCAAAATTAATATATTTTGTACATGCTTTCATGAATTTCTTGTCCAGTAAGAAATAGGTGCTAACAGGTTCATAGTAAATCAAAGAAATCACATGTCTTTGAGCCAATGCCGTTGGTCGAACTCCGCGATCCAGTTCAAGCTTTATTCGTTTGTTAATTTTGAAGAATAAAGTTTCATCCGAAAAATTGAGAATGCTGAAACCAAACTGCTTTTGGATCTCATTGTTAACCAATATATATATTTTTCTGCTTCCCACTTTCAAACCATCTGTAGCAGTTTCACGATTCCGATCGAGTTGGCAGCAACAAGCATGTTAGACTTCTTTCTCCAGCAGACACTAGAAACAAACTGTCCATTATTGTCATCGCTAGTCGAATGACCAGAAACGGGATCGATGGATTCAAATTTGTGAGAAGTGATTGGCAATGGCAGTGACTTGTGATAACAATATACCTGAAACATATAAACATTTAAAATGTATTAGAATTTATATGTACTTATTCCACATTTGATGGAAAATGCAATATAGTTGTACACATGATATATCGATGTATAGAAATAGAACCTATGAAGTATGAACTTGAAACATCTTTCATAAGACATAGTATAAAACATGGTGTTTTAGGACATAAAAACATTTAATCATGAGTGCTAAGGTGACATTTGTACATGTGTAACTTCATTCTATTAAGCCCTATTTGGTAACTGTCTTAAAACAGAAATATAGCACTAAGACACACAAATTTGTTTGGAGAAGGAGACATATTTATTATCATTATTATTATTTTGAATTTGCGTGAATCTTTGCATATATTTTCTTTCCCTTTTAATTTTCTTATGCTAAATTATTTTGTTTGGGGTTCAACAAGGATCGAACTCTACACCTTTGGTTCACAAGCTCTGATAATATGTCATGAAACTACTTCTCCCAAAAGCTTAAGCTGATAGAAGGAGACAACATGAATGGTTACATCTCTGACATAGATATATGCAAATGCTTTTGTTTGGGAAATTTGTCCGGTTTTCTTCCTAAACAAGAAACTAAGGACTGCAGGGATGAGAAAAAAAATTAGAGGCACAACTTTTTTGTCCTGTCTATATCTCTGTCTTTGTAGTTTTCGTCGTAATATAGTTACCAAACACAGCCTTATGGTCACAGTTCTTGTGAATTAGGTAAATAATATAACATGCTATATAGTCAAGTCTATCACAAAGTAGAAACTATACCTCATTAGTTTCTGAACCGCATGCAATGTATCCATCCGTAACGGATAAACCTACAAAATTCTGAACAAGAAGAACATGAATAACCACCAAAATTAGAACAAGAAAAGAAGACAATTTATAAAAATAAGTGAGTAAACCAACCTTTTCATTACTATGACCTTTGAATGTTAAGGCACAAGCATCAGATGACAAACCAGAAGAACTTGCTTTCTTCAGGTCCCATAGCTTCAAAGAGTTGTCAGTGGAAGCAGAAACAACTGTTTCAGCATCTACAGATTTTACATAGCTAACAGCTTTTCCATGACCACCTAAGGTGCACCAAGGGACTCGAGTGTGGCGAAGATCATAGCCGTAGACCTTGTAATCAGCTGAACCAAAGAATAAAAGGTGTGTTGAGAAACTGGAGAACTGAACACAGCATACATTGGCAGGGTTCCATATGGTTCCTACAGAGTTTCTCTGCAAACAACAACAACAATTGAGACACTTTATTATGTTGCTCCAATGTAAGGCAAACATGTTCAAAAGCATCTTTGATTTATGTTCCTTTACATACATTCTTTATATCCCTGGGAAGCATGAATATCTTATGAGATATAGACATGATATGAATACATCGATACGAAAACTTTTGAAATTAAAAGATACAATAAAGTGTTAGAGATATAATCATTCACGTGCTTCTTCCTATCAGCTTAAGCTTTTGGGAGAAGTTGTATCACGACAGTTTTAGACTTAAAATTGTTAAAGTAACAACACAAGACACAAACGTTTCGCTAATAGAGAAATACTATTCTCGGTATTGGAATAAGTTATTGTAAAAACAATAAAATGTAGTTATTTGGCATAACATCAATAGTGAAAGAAAGCATGCCTCGCCGATATTCCAGAGTTTGACAGAGCAGTCATCACTTCCACTAGCAAACATTTTAGGATCTGACAGAGAAAAGTGAACAGACCAAGCTCTCTTTTGGTGCTCCATGTATTGAGACAATGGCTGACCAGTGCCTGCATCCCACATCTGAGTTCATGCATACATGAGAACACTGTTGTTAATGTCAAGAAAACCTCATATAATCAAACACCAAAACCAATGAAAGCTTTTGTTTGGTGCAAAAATGAGTCAAAACAATTCAAGAATTCTTTGAGTTTAGCTACTACTTCAACAAGTTCATTTCTAATATTCAGCGAATATCCATGTATTTATAAGTCAAAGCGCATGCAAATTTTTTAAAATTTTTTCCCAAGAAACCTAGACTAAGGGTGTGTTTATTTAGCTTATTTGCCAAAAAACATTCGCTTGTTTTAATTGAGAAAATCTGTTTTAGCATATTTGGATAAATTTTTAAGAAATAATCAGAATTTCAAAAGAAGAAAAATGTTCTTTAGGCTTTTCTGCAAAAGCTAAAAAAATTTGAACTGTAAAATCACTTTCTCCAAGAAAGTTGAAACAAACACACCCTTTTAAGTTATTAACTTGGACCAATTTGGTTTAGAAACTTTGCTTAGTTGGCAAGAAAGGACAAGAACAAATTCTTAATTTTCCAACAGTGATAGTTTTAATGTTTGCAAAGATCACACACCTGAACAACACCATCGTAATCGGTAGAAGCCAGATGATTTTTAATGTAGCTGTTCCAGCACACACAGCTAAGCTTCGATTTATTCGACATCTCAACTACCGGGTACTGGATGTCAACAGAAT